>JABUQX010005538.1:10000-63973 GCA_015478945.1 Trachelipus rathkii | reverse complement strand
CTTGCCGATTCTTGGACATTACAGGCCCACCAAATACACCTTCAGTTTTAGTAGGTTTTCAAGGGAGAGAACATCCTACTCTTATTCCTATTCCTGGTGTGGTGGACCTCAATTCTTCTCATCCTCAGATTGCTATTTTCAATCCTTCAGATCGGCCACAATATATTCGTAAGAATACAATTGTCGGTCGTCTTTCACCTTTAGCAGTGGAAACATTTACAGATCAGCAACTTGCGAGTGCAAGTGGCCCAAGAATCGGACTCCCACGAATTGGTTTCCTCTGCTTGGACTGTCGATCGTCTAATGGAAGAGTTTCATCTCTCGGAGTTACAGTTAACGGATAAACAGAAGCAAGATTTAATTACAGTTTTGCTCAATCACCAGGCTGCACTAAGCGTTGGTGATCACGATGTTGGTGTAGCCACTAACATCACTCACTCAATAGAGCTAGAGACCGACAGACCTGTTCGAATTCCTGTCCGCCGTTTCCAAGGACCTTTGGCCCAGGAGATCGAGCAGCAATGTCGGGATCTATTGGAACAAAATATCATTCGTCCAAGCAGATCTCCTTATTCAGCTCCAGTTGTACCGGTCAGAAAACCAGATGGCACGTTACGATTGTGCATAGACTATCGCAAGCTTAATAACGTGACAAAATCAGATTCTTTCCCATTGCCTAACCTTATCGACATGATTTACAACATGTATGGAAACACATATTTCTCTACAATAGATCTTATAAAAGGTTATTACCAGGTCGCAATGGAACCGGACAGTATTGAGAAGACGGCGTTTTCCACTCCGTTTGCTCAATATGAGTATCTTAAGATGCCATTTGGTGTAAAGAACGGTCCGGCGACATTCCAACGCGGAATGATGCTTGCTCTGACCGGGTTGCCGTGGTCCAAGGTGATGGTTTACTTAGATGATATCATCGTGCTCAGTAACAGTTTTGAAGACCATCTTGTCACCCTTGGACAAGTCCTTTCTGCTTTAGAAAGGAATGGCTATAAACTTAAACCCAGCAAGACAAAGTTATGTCGAACTGAGGTTGAGTTTTTAGGCCATTACATTTCCAGCAAAGGGATTTTGCCCTTACACAAGAATATACAGGGAGCATTGGAGTTTCCCGTTCCCACTACGGTGAAACAACTTCGCCAATTTTTAGGGATGGTGAATTTTTATCGCCGTCATATCCCACATTGCTCCCAGATCAGTAAACCGTTGTCCTGCCAAACGGGGGGTAAAACAGTTAAGTGGACCTCAGAGTGTCAACATGCTTTTGAGGAATTAAAACAGGCCCTGGTAAACCCTCGTTTGCTAGGATTTCCAGATTACGACTCCACTGCATCTCCAATGGAACTTTATGTCGACGCCTCCGACATTGGCGCCGGGGCGTGTCTCTCGCAAATACAGAATGATGAAAGCCGACCAATAGCTTTCATATCTATGACCTTTAACGGTGCTCAGAGGAATTACGGAGTCATAGATAAAGAGCTAACAGCTTTACAATGGGCAGTAAAGTCTTTGAGACCTTTTCTGCGGGGAGTCAAGTTCATCATCTTTACTGATCACATGCCTCTGATTTACTTACAGAACATGAGCCTAGTCGATGGTCGACTAGCACGCACCATGGAGGAGTTAAACGAATTTGATTTTGAAATTCGACACATTGCTGGCAAAAGTAATGTTGTAGCCGATGCCCTCTCTCGCTCACCTGTTGATCCTTCGTCTGATGCTCCTCAGGATCTTGATCTTTCAGTACCACCTTCTGTGGATTTCATCCCTTCTGGATATTTCGTCTTGGAAGTAGCGGGAGGCGGCGATTCCTTATATCGTTGTTTCTCCATGTTTCTCTATGGGTCATCTGATCAACATGGCGAACTGCGAACAATTGTTGTTGAAGAACTTCGGAAACATTTACCTAAATATCGGTTACAGGGCAAACACGTGCAAAAGAAATTACGTCTTCTTCAGCTTCCTGGACAATTGCCCATTCCAGAGGTCATTGATGCCTTCTGTGACCTTTTTAAGGTTATGGTGTGCATCTACTATAACGACAAACATCCCATTGTCTATGGAAGTCAGTACGTCAACAATGTTTGTTGTCTTAAGTGTCTGGGTGGTATACATTATAACTATTTGATGCCTACCACTCTAGACATTAGCACGTCCTAGCCTTTCCAGTTAAATTGTTAACGGCTTTCAGATCTTCAACTGTTTTCAAAACTCTCAACAGTTCATTTCTTCTTTTTCAATAGGATCTACCGATGTTCACCGAATTGAACACTGGTTCTTTTGGTATTTCGCTCTTTTCCTCGTCATTTTCCCGTTTTCCTTCGTCCTTCCTGGTTCTGGGAATTCTGGGAGGGGATGGTCATGGGGGGTGCAGGGTGGAATTTGCGGGATGCCATGCGGATATGGATGTTGAGAAGTGCGGAATGCGAATGCGGAGAAAAATGCGGATGCGGATTACATGCATTCATCTCATCTCTTTTCATTTACACTAGCTTCAGACATCATTAGTACACTATAGAATCTGTACAGTCATCTCAGCCTCACTGAATACTTGCCTATAATTCTATCAGAACATTGTTGTTGGTTGTAGTATTTATTATTATTATTATAAATTTTTAATTTTAATATTTAACTGAAATTTAAAAAAGAATTTTTGTAAATTTTTCCCCTGTTAGGCTAATTTTAAGTACATATTTGCATATACACAGATATCTGAGTTGAAGATTGCCTTCGTGGTATTCAATGACAATTATGATAAGCCAACAACTATTATGTTCTTTTGTTACTCAACATTTTTTCAAATTTGATACACAGACACTTATGTGAATTTGTAAATATGTTTATGAAAATAGAAAAATGATGAATTAAAAATGTATTTGATACAAATTGCAAATCACTTCGTAAATGTTATGTATGTGCTTATGGATATTAATGAAAATAATTAGTGGTTAAGAAATTTTAGTGGTTTAGAAAGAAAAGCTAACTTGTAAATATTAATAGGAGAGATAGGAATAGTTTTAAGAAGTTTTAAAATCTGTAATTGTAAATAGTAAAGCATTAAAATAGTCCGTAATAAAAGAATAAATAAAGTAATATTTGAAGAATTGGAAATGGAAAGATGCAATTTAATAAGTATTGTGATCAAATTCTATGTCAGGGTGGATTATAGTTCGGGTCGGACCATCCACGGCTGTCCTTCCCGTGTGTAAACCCTCATGGAACACCGACGGAGACTTCATCCTTATATGGCCGATTACCCCCTTGGCAGCAGAAGAAATCCAGTACGAATAGTTACAAACAAATCAATAACAGTATCAGAACTAATAGAAAGTCAAGGGTGTACCCAGTATAATGGATACAGTGAGATTTTCAACTATCCTACGGAACATGGAACAAACTAACCCAGCCGGAGTATCCTATTAGATTTTCATCGAAAGAAGCAGAGTAGCTTCTAACTCCGATGCTTATGCAAAATGATTGTTCCTAGAAAAAACTGGAAATATGGAAATATAGTTGCCTCACTTCACTACAACTTATTCGACTCCACAGTTGGAGTACCCATCGACCTCGAGTCATCAGTCCGACTATTCGTCTAAACCTTCGTCTCTACCAGTTTTCCGACGATCTTCCATCATGAAATCGCTTTATAAATTCATCAACGGAGAGGAACGCTTGCTTCAGATGCGGATGGTGCTGGAAAAGTATGGTTATGGTTCCCTATCCGTTTTCCGACGATCTTCAATCCTGAAATCGCTATGTCAATATATTTCAGTTTTATAGTTCTTGGTTTGTGTGTGTGATAGGGATGTAATTATCAGTCTTTCAGCTATTCAGTTTCTCAATCTCTTCCTGACTCGTCAACATAACAGTTCATGATTATAAGGAATTTAAGTGGGGGCATAATTTTAGTGAGGGGGGATGTTGGGGCTACTGTTACAGCAGCTCCAGGCCCACCCTGAAGCTCCAGACTCACCCAAATATCTGGATCCAGCCTGAAATATACCTATAGGCTGTACGCCTCTACTATATTTCTATTATTTTTCATTCGATTTTTTACAATTTATATTTATATGTATGCCTTTTAATCCTAACTGTTTTTCTCCCATCCTGCTAATCACATCTTCTTTAGGCATCTTGAATATATGGTAGTTAGCCATTTTCAGATTTGTTTTATTTATTTTTCTGAGTGACCAATTTTCATTGGCCTGTCACATCATCGACTTTGAGTCCTCCCTTTTGTTGTCAAAAGGATTGCCACAATCTTGAAGACGTGAGATATTTTACATTTACATTTATATGGTTTATAGTTTTTGTCTGTCTTTTTTAGATGTGGCTGTCGCTCCATTATATGGCTTATTCACCAGTATGTCTTTTTTAGATTGATTTACCAGCTCTCTGCTGTCTCTCCAATACCAGTGTTCACACTTACAGAGAGATTACAACAATCTCCCAGGGTAAGCCATTTACAATGAACTTAATTCGTATTTTAGTTTTCTGTATGGAGCACCATTTAACCATAGATGCCTATCCTTCATATCTTATACAACGGTCCATCGCCTGGGGCGTGCTGTTTTTCCGGTCTGTATTTGCATCGCTGGGGCCTTGTTGCGGCTTCATAGCTGCCATCGCTGGGCCTGTTGTCGGCTTCATTGTGCCTTCATCTACGGAAGCACCAGCATGTGCCATTGTCGGACCTTGTTTTTGCTCGGTCCTCTGTAAATTGCAGGGCGTTTGGATTGGATAAACTTGCCTGATTTAATACCTGTCTCAAGTTTGGCCAGCACTCAATTCAATTTTCGGCATACACGAAAATCAGCAATCCGGCGAGGCAAAAACAAGAAACAACAACAGTTATAGTGATTGTTCTTGGTTTGCATCCTATACTATATCACAATACTAATCTTAATTGTTCCAAGTAGTAAGTAACTAACATTTACTCTGGAACTCGAACTTGACATTATTTTTGGTTGGGTTCTGCTTCTTAGGGGTTTTGCAACTCACAGGTGGATTACTTACTCACTCACAGAGGATTCAGAATATTGCACGAGGAACGCATTTGAAGTGTTCAGGTGAATAGTGTGGTACCGTTAGGAGATTAACTAGCTTTGCCATTAACAGCGGTGGGGGTAGATAGATATTTAACACTTTAGTTATTTATTATTAAATTTTAACTTTTAACCTTATGCACTGTACTATAATTATTTTGACCTGTATGATTTTTCTCTCTTTTTCTACATAAAAACCCATTATCTTCATTAACAGACAGTTCCTTTTCAGTGCTCTGATTTTTCGACGGCTTGTCATTTAGTTCTATCTCACTTTCTAGATTTATTGGCTGGTTTGGAGACCCTGTTAACAGTATTAATCCGGGTCTTCTTTCCATTAACTCTCCCTAACAACATGCCTACAGTATTATTGAAATAAAGGTTACTCATATATCTCAAAATATAGGATAATGAGATACTCATTAAATTCAAATTTAAAATCCAAAATTATATATATAATATATTATATATATATATATATATATATATATATATATATATTATTATATATATAATATATATAATATATATATAGTATATATATAATATATATATATATATATATATATATATATATATATATATAAGTACTATATAATATATAATATATAATATGACATGAATACATAGTTTCAATTTTTCAAACTGGCTCGTAAGCAAGTGAGTAGTTAAAGAAATAAATGACTTGCAGTTGAATATTTATCGTTCCAATATATCATGTTAGTAAATTATATCTGACTCAGGCCTGTAGATAACTTCATCCGAATTACTGAATGAATCGTCGATTTACTATATGCAAGTTGCGTTAACATCATTCTTTACTACAAAAAAAGATATTTCTACTAGAAATAAGAATTTTGATTTGAAAGTGGAGGCAACAAGTTCTATGGAGTTCCTTCTTCTTTCATGTGATTTGTGAATGGCTGGTTACTCATTGCAATAAAAATTTGATTATTTCTGATGAATTGCCTGTTATTTGGGGTCATTGATATGGCAAATTTTTGGGTGGAAGAAATTTTCCTCAAGGACTTCACTTGTTTCACGCTTCGATCTTGCGCTATTTTGGGTGTACAGTGTTCTAGAAAATACAGGATTCTCCCTTTACTATCAAATCTTTGACTAACAGATATTCTCTTCGTTTGGATGGATTTTCCAATATTATGAAAGTGGAGTTGTATTAACATGTTATTGTGAACTTACTAGTTTATATTTATCTGCTGCATATTATTACACCTCTATTTAAGTTTTTGTAACATTATTAATAATAAAAAATCTTTTACGAATGATTTCATTTTTAAAACATTTTTGTGAGGTTGTTATTATGGCTTCTGCAAGATGAATTTATCATTCACATCTTTATCAAAAATCTGTTATCATGAATAAAAAAATATATATATATATATATATATATATATATAATATATATATAATATATTATAATATTTATATTTAATATATATAATCTTTGAACAGATATACATCTGAATGAATGTATTTTTTTTTTTTTACATGAATTTTAATAACGGGCAATGCCCTTTTCAAACGGAGGGGCCAAAAAAAAATAATAAAAAAAAAAAAAAAAATTTACAAAAAAAAAACATGTTTAAATCTATGTAAAGTAAACCCCACCCTGTCCCTTGCCTATACGCAATTTCCCTCAGGTGGGCGGGCAGACGCGGGAGTTAAATAGAGGAAGATTGATATAGCGGGGGAAACATGAAAGAAGGCAAGGACTTAAGTCCAACAAAACAGATTGTGGCTGGAAAGGAAGGAGGTACCACAAACGAGTGATCCTTGAGTTCTCCGAATATTCACGCAATTATCTCATGAGAGAACAGGCAAACCTCTTGTATACCGAGGGCCGACCAGTGGTGTAGGAATGCGATGAGGTCAAATTCACTCGACACCTGGCACGTTTGTAATTTACCTATAGAAAAATTAGGGCGCCGACACCGATCTCACGACGCAGAGAAAGAGCGTCAAGGGAGTCAGAAAGTATGGGACAGTTTTATAAGCCTCTTAACTTAGCTTCAACTCTATCCAAAGGGAGGGTGGAACCGGAACACCCCAAATGTCGGAACAGTATTCCATACAGGGGTGAAATAAGACCTTTATATAACTGGAGCATCTGAGCAGAAAGAAAAAACATTTCACGCAATCTGAAACAAGAATTCCCAGTATTTTTTTGAGGCCAATTTAGCAACCGATGTGATTGAGGTCTCCAGGACAATTCACTATTTATGTTTAGTCTAAGAATGTTTGTTGTTTACGGGTAAGACTTTAGAGCCGTCAAAGGGAATAGGAAAGTTGGAGGTATTTTAGAGAGGGGGATATGAAGAAGTTGAGTTTACAAAGAGTTGAACTTCACAAGATTACCGTTACCCCACTGAGAAATTCCCGACAAATCGGCAAAATTGAATCAGTATTATATATATATATATAATATAGATAATATATATATATATATAATATATAATTATTATATATATAATATATATATTATATTATTATCCGAATTATAAAAGTTTTATATTGAAATTATATAGAATCATTTTTTTAATTTCATTTTATAGTTAATTTAATGTTCATTAGAAATTACGGTTCCGGCCGGATTTTTTGGGGGATTCCGGCATAATTACGGTTCCGGCCGGACCGAAAATTTCAGTTCGTCGGTACACCCCGCTAGTCAGAGGGGGCGGTAAGGCTGGGGCTTTCTTTTAGACTTTTGTTTATATGTTCTCCTACTGCTTTCTTTTCCGAGCATGACACGCACCTTACTCCCAATCTTGGAAAAAAAAAGGTAGATGAAAGAAGAAGAATAGATATAATATATAATATATATATATTAATATAATATATATATATATATATATAATAATATATAATATATATATATATAATATATATATCATATCGAGATGGGTTCTTCCCCTCTTTAGTCCGCTAGTCCGCTCCGAAGCGGACTACCAGAAAAGGTGCGGACCTAGCGGATGGGCGAGTCATCAGGAAAATTAGCGACTGTGCACTGCGGATCAAAAAAAGTCTTGCCGCTCTTTTTGTTCCGCAGCCTTTTTGAAAAATGAAAGTACAGTTTACTTATTATCATTTTTTTTTTTAAATTGAAGGTATACTTTTTTTTTTTTAATATATTTATTTTTTTTTAATAATGTAACTTCCAAAAACCAATCTCAACCTACCTTTAATGGGTACCATTTATAATTAAGATTTAAATGATTTTTAACGACTGAATGGTTATTACCCTCATCTATATCTTTAATTAATCATATTATTACTATAATAACTAGACAATATCTAAATCAATTCTGAGTAAAATCCCAAATACTATAATAGTATATATATACTATATATATAATTAATATATATATATATATATATACTAATATTATTATAATATATATATATATATATATCATATATATATATATATTATATATACCGTAATATATTATACCGTATATATATATTATATATTATTTAATATAATATATATATATATATATATATATTTCATATAAATATAATATATATAATAATAATATTATATATATATTATATATATAACTTATATTATAGTTACCGATCTGATAACGTAGTATTAGATTCGACTACTGCAGGGCGTTCAGAGGCTGTTCAATGGAATTCTCCTAAAAGCTTGGACGAAATAGGGACTTTCTTATGGTGGCAGAGGAGTGAGTCAAAAATATTTCAGAAGGCTAGGACAGAGAGATTTCCGGTGAAGGACTTAGAATTAGCCATGGTTGCTGGAGCGAAACTAACGACCAGCACTTCCTCTCACCAAGACATCTTTCCACTTTCAGCATGTGCTACCTAGATGCTATCTTCATAACACATTATAACCTACACCTTTACCTTAGCTGCTGTTGCTGTAGAGCGAATATTTAGTATTGGGGGGATATTTTGAGGGCCAAAGAGGTCACCCTTAACTGCTTTTAATTTTTGAGCAGCTAATCTTTTTGAAAGGTAAGATGGATCTCTTGTCCTTTGAAAAAGACATTGAGGAGGAAGAGGGAAAAATCTTGGATTTTGTAAATACTCATTCTCAGTTTTCATATAATATTACAAATCATTTTTTGGCAAGGATATATAACTATTTAGTTTTGATATTTAAAACCTTCTTGTTGAAGTTAGCACATTATTAACGGAAAGACGTGCGACGTTGCGGACTTGCAATTGCGGAAGTTTGATGGTCTGAATAGGTGCGGAGGAGCGCTAGCGGACTTCGTTTTCTCGAGGTTGCGGAGGTGCGCAAGCGGACTACCCCTAAATGAGTGGGGTGCCCACCTCTGATATATATTATATTCATTAATTGTATTTTTGATAAAGATTTTATTCATTAATTGATTACAGATTTGTCATAATAATAACCTCACAAAAATTGTTTTAAAATGCCATCATTTGTAAAAGATTTTTTTATATTATAAATGTTACAAAATCTTTAATAGAAAAAATTATGCAACAAAAAAATAAAACTACGTAGCTCACCAAAAACATTAAATACTCAGCATCATAAAAACAGTATGAATCAATCACCGAAAAGACTATCTGGAAGTCCAAAAATTTGGTTAGTAAAAGGGAGATTCCTATGTATATTTCTAGAACACATGGACCCACCCCAAAATAGCGAAAGATTTAAGAAGCCGTGAAACAAGGAGTCTTGAGGAAAATTCCCCAAAAATAAGTTTGCCATATCAATGACCCCAAATCAACCGGCAATTTTCAGAAGAATCATTAAATTTTATATGCAATGAGTTAAGAATAAAATCACTATCACTGAAGAGCAATGACTCAATGAAAATTATCTCACTCAACCAAAAATATCATATTTTTAGTTGTATAAAATATTTTTTTTGTAGAAAGATGATGTTCAACTTCATCCAGTAAATTGAGATCAGCAGTATTCGAGAAGTTATCTAAGGTTGATCAGATATCATTTACTACAAGATATATGGACAGCTAAATATTCAACGAGTCATTTATTTCTTTATCTACTCACTGGCTTACAAGCCAGTTTGAAAAATTGTAAAATGTAATCCACGGTGATATAATACATAAATGATATATCATATTAATATAATATGATATATATATTATATATATAATATACTATATATATATATATATATATTATATATTATATATATAAGTATATATATACATAATAGAGTCCAGGTGGCAGTGGGATTGAGTGGTTGCTTTGCGACGCTTTAAGGTCGTTGAGTTCGAGTCCTCGTCAACGGGATTTGTACTTTCGACTAGTACAGGCACGGACACGAAAAATTGCCGTTTGTAGGAGATTTTCTGTAATTCATTACAGTTTACGGTGTTGGGGCTACTGTCGCAGCAGCTCCAGGCCCACCCTATTATAACCAGACCCATCCTAAAATATTATAGATATAATATTATTTTATAATTTATATTGATTATTTTATTTATTTCAATTTATTTTACCTGCTAATCATGTTCCTGCTTTTTTTCCAAATACTTTCTATTCTTTTTTTTAGGTTTTGAGTATGGATTTAGCCAATTTCAAGCTTTATTCTTTTGTGTGATGTGGCCACATTTCATTTTATTTATTTGTTCACCACACTGTGACATCCATATATGACGTCCTCCTTATCAGTCTTAAGGATTCACATCTTGAAGAAGTAAGCATCATAAACATATTATTTCTGTGGTTAATAGTTCTTATTTTCAATAGATGTGTTGCTGCTTGCTCCATTGTCTGTGCCTTAATCATGTGCCTGTATCTTTTCCAGCTCAGTAACCAAACGAACACAGTCACTCTTCAGAACACCCTTGTGGAGGGATTGTAATCATCCCCTAGGGTAAGGCACACTTCAGTTATTCTATTTTAGTTTTCCGTTATGGAGCACATTTAACAATATCTCAATGCCTATTCTTTTCAATTCACACAGGTGCCAGTGCCGGGACCTGTTTTTCGGTTACAATCGTACCATCATCAGGCTGTCGTGCTATTGCAGGAACCTGTTATCCTCAAGTCAAACTGAGTTTTTTCTTCAAGTTATATTTGTGGATTGATTCAAGCTTGCTTATAATACAATTTCATCTCAATCAGTCTCTGACACGAACTCGAACATCAGTCAATTCCGGAGCGGAGCAAAATACAAGAGCACTAAGTTTAGTTACCCCAGCTTGTTCTTATTTTGCATCCTTTACTACACACACACATATTCAGCTCGAAAATCTTTGTAAATATATCTTCTTCTTGAACTGAATTTGAATGGAATTAATTTTGAACTTGGAAACCTTACAACCTTCAATTACGATCTATAGGTCTTGGGTCTAGACCAAACCGAATGGATAAGCAGATACTCAGAAAATAGAATCGACATTAGTATAATCCTCCCTTAATTTAGTTATAATAAACGTCTGTTTTCTTAAACGTTTTGTTTTATTTCCCCTGATTCGTCAAACCTGACCTTGTTCATTTCAAGGAGGAATCTTCAGCATCACATACTTAAAATCTGTGATCGCAGGTTCATTTTTTGCGGGAAAGGCCCAAATTAGAGTGTTCAGGATAATAAAAGGTAGTTTACTCGTTAGGAGATTCACTTTAATATCTACCATTAAACAGCGTCATGTAGTAGATAAAATACCTTAGTTTAGTATTTTCAGGACTACACTTGATAAACACCTTGTCGCACACGAGTAACCAGTAGACATAAACTGACTAACATTTTCTTTTCTTTTTCTATTTAGGAATATTCATTACATCCTTTACTGACAGTTCCTTTAGTCTCCTGAATCTTCGACGCTAGTCTAGTCTTCTAGATCTCACTGTCTGAATTTATTGGAGTGGTTTGGGACTCGTTAACAAGTTACATATCCGGGCTTCTTTCCATTAACTCTCCCTAAACAATACTCTTATAAATTTATGTTGGCGGCCGGAACCAGGGACTGCCAGTTGTATTTAGGCACCTTTAGTAGGATTTAACAAATAGATATTCTGGGTGAACTTACTCACACGAACAATTCCAATTCGAAAATTCCGCAAAAACAGTTCTACCATTCAAGTTTCAAGTCAAGAGACTAGATACAGTTTTAGTTTCATTACAAACTTAACCTCCTTTTTCCTGACCGCTCTTCCTACTTTCGTCATCCCTAATTTATATTTTGTTTTTTTTGAACTTATATATTTTATATATATTATTGAAATCTACAAATTTTCATTACATACCCTTAATCATGGACTTCTTTCAACAGATCTTGCAGGCTTGGGAGTGAGCGGAGTGAACATATGGGGAGGGATGGATGAGGTTGAGAAGTCGCGATGACATGGGAGCATAGAGGGCGGTAGTTTAGCGGAATAATGGGTGGAATACTTGAGGATGGAGATGCCTCACAGGCAACTCAACAGGATATATTGAACTTCGTCAAGGAGAGAGAGGCAAATAGAACAGTTGCGAAAACAGAAAACCTAAAGGTCAATTAAAATCCGACCACCAAGCCTAGAGTTCCTTCAGCAGTTAAACAGAGCAGGTAGCAATCCAGCCTTTAGAGGATTTATATTATCCTTACTCAGGAATTTAAGGTTCCTAAAAAAGAAACGGCCTTAAATTGAGGGACAACAGGCAATAAACCACCCACGAAACAACCGATTGTTGCACAGCATTACTCCAGTAATGACAAACAGATGTGTTGTCCACACGACGATGGCTCTAATTAAACTTTTGGGTCACCCCTGTTTCCCATTAAACAGCACCAGTGCAGCAACAACAACAACAACAGTTCCATCCAGGAACTATGGCTCAAACTTTTCGAAGTATCCCTTCTTACTCTGACGTTTCATCATTACACGACGCAACGACGACATCCCCCGGACACAACTGACTGACGCTTACAACACGACAGAATATAACCTCCATAAATTTTCAATGATCCCTTGCACTTCAAGTCCTTCAAGATACCAGAGTAACAGTTCAACAGCCTCGGTATCGTACCGCTTATCGCATACGCCGGTTCATTATGCTGTCTTCCGCCTCAACCACAACCGATTTACTCTCTTGCAGATAACAGAGAGCCAGCTTCAATACTCGCACCTAGTAGATTAGACATTTTGGAGCGGCACATGCTTCTAATGTCTCAATCTATTCTCTATCTGGCTGAAATCGCCAAGAACTCCAGAAAAGTGAAAGTGGTTGAGCCAGGAAAGTACAA
Source organism: Trachelipus rathkii (assembly GCA_015478945.1). NCBI lineage: Eukaryota > Metazoa > Arthropoda > Malacostraca > Isopoda > Trachelipodidae > Trachelipus > Trachelipus rathkii. The sequence continues at coordinate 50,690 of JABUQX010005538.1, read as the reverse complement.
ATATGAGGCTGATCAGGATTTAGTTAGTTATTTCGCCGATTTTGAGCAGTATTGCTCATTTAACTATCCAAATGCACCTCATCAATGGTTAAGGCTACTAGGCAGGCAACTTGAAGGTTCTCGTTCCTGCAGCTGTACAACTTACTTATTAAAGATGACAGGAACTATGGTTCTATCAAAGAGACTCTACTAACGTGGTACCAGCAAGAGGAGAAAAGGAAAGATGCTCATAAGCTCAATGCATACCACTCAGCTTATAGGACTCCCGGTGAAAGCGTTCGAATGTACGCTCTTCGCCTGGAACACCTCGCAAAGAAAGCATATCGTGGGCTTGATATGAGAGAACATGATTCTCTACGTACAGCTTTCCTACTGAGTCTTCCTCCTTACGTCGAGAAACGGATATCGGAATACATCACCCAGCAAGAGGAAGATAGTAACATCCGTGTGACATGGCGAAAGATAGTGAGTCTTGCAGACACCTACATTCGTGACTACAATAAAGGGAAGAATGTAGCAGCTTCTTCTAACAGCCGGTTTACTGTGTCTTCGGATCAACCTAAACAAGACTTAGACGAGACAATCAGAATAGATGTCATTAATCCAGGTTGGTCGGAGGTTTTACAATCCCAACATGCACAGCCACAACCACCTAAAACAAACAATACCCGCCAATATAATACACATAACAATAACAATACCCGTACTTATCCCTCATCCACTAACAGACGCAATCAGACCCAAAACACTTACACTCCGACACGTCACAACGAGAAACATAACAGAAAACACCCGTTTTGTGATTACTGTGAAATGTTGGGCACCAGTTGATCGATGAATCTGCTACAAGTATTTAGGGTATGGGGGGGCAAGGTTATTGTCCGGGGGAAAAAGAGGGGGGGGGCCCCCATGTTAGGAACTGAATGCAGGTCTATTCAGTCCCTGCCACGCAGTAAAACACAATTTTGAATTTCAGGGTAGAGTGAGGTCACGTTTTGTAAGGGTCCACAATGCGGGAATAACTCTTCACACAGAACAACCCCGCGCAATACACAAAGGAACAGAGTCGCCACAAATAACAGAAAAAACAGATCACCACAGGACCTCTGTGTCAACACAGGAAACATAATTCCTTCCCAGCGCGGACAAAGACACACAGAGCACCGGACTGACATGCAGTAGACTCACCAAGGGCCGAACGGAAGTTTTAGACCCGTGCGACTGGTGCCATAAGTCACATTTTGGAAGGCCGATGCATGGGTCCTTCAGAAGCAGTACAAGCCGGAGCTTTAAACTGCAAGTCTCCACGGAAATGAGCCCTCCAGTGGAGAATAATAGCTTACAGCAGCTCAATGCCCTAGTAGACAGTGAGTAAAATTAAGTGATAAAGTAGTGACTAGCACTTTTCCGTAGCCGTAGGGGACTTAGTAGTCGATTTTGCAGTATGCTGGGACCCTTCTACCTGACAACAAAGACTCTCTACCTGACACAAAGACCTCATTTTACTTAACACAAAGACTTGAGGTGATAGTAATAGATTATATTTTACCTCTTTCTCTACACGTAAGTAGCTTGTAGTAGTTAGTTCCCATACGACCAGTATAATCAGTGTTAGCGATAGCCTTATGATAGGATAAGTAGCGATAGTCATACGCAGCAGGCAGGCAGAACATACAGCAGCAGCAGAATTCAACAAAACCACTTGTCCAGTCCAAACAAATGCCTTGACTATGGCTGAAGGGAGATGATTAAGGACGATCCTGTTAAATCTCAGTTCAGCCAAGGTCGATCCACTGGTAATTTGTGTGGCTTTCAGTCCGGATAGTTCAGGGTTTTATGGCTGCATGGTTGACAGCGGCTCAGGTGTAAGCCTGATCAGCTCCGCTTTAGTTGCTGACCTATTTCCTCATGCCGAGCTTTTACCTTCTTCAGAGGAGGGCATAAGGGCAATCAGTGGGTTGCATCGGCGGAACGCTGTTCCTGTGGAACATTACCTCAAACTACCGATCTTCTTTGAGAATGGTTTCTCAGTTCCACCCTCTTTATTCTTTATTGTTCCTGCCGACCTTATGCCCGAATTTATCGTTCTCGGCGCTGCTACTCTTCGGGAACATAACCTTCTCCCTGATTTAACTCGAAGGGAGTTAGTTTATCGTTCGGGTCAGAGAATGGAGGTAGTGGCTAAGGACTACTGTTTTAACCGGCCTTTCTTCAATTGTGTTTCGGTCCATTCTCTTACAGTATTTCCCCATTCTTGCCGATTCTTGGACATTTCAGGCCCACCAGATACACCTTCAGTTTTAGTAGGTTTTCAAGGGAGGGAACATCCTACTCTTATTCCTATTCCTGGTGTGGTGGACCTCAATTCTTCTAATCCTCAGATTGCTATTTTTAATCCTTCTGATCGAACACAATATATTCGTAAGAATACTATTGTCGATCGTCTTTCACCTTTATCTGTGGAAACGGATTTGCAAATCAACAACTTGCGTGTGCAAGTGGCCCAAGAATCGGACTCCCACGAACCAGTTTCATCTGCTTGGACTGCAGATCGTCTAATGGAAGAGTTTCATATCTCAGAATTGCAGCTAACGGATAAACAGAAACAAGATTTAATTACAGTGTTGTTAAATCACCAGGCCGCACTAAGCGTTGGTGACAACGATGTTGGTGTAGCCACTAACATCACACATTACATAGAGCTAGAGACCGACAGACCTGTCCGAGTTCCTGTCCGCCGTTTCCAAGGCCCTTTGGCCCAGGAGATCGAACAGCAATGTCGGGATCTATTGGAACAAAACATCATTCGTCCAAGCAGATCTCCTTATTCAGCTCCAGTTGTACCGGTCAGAAAACCAGACGGCACGTTACGATTGTGCATAGACTATCGCAAGCTCAATAATGTGACAAAACCAGATTCTTTCCCATTGCCTAACCTTACCGACACGATTTACAATATGTATGGTAACACATATTTTTCTACTATAGATCTTATTAAAGGTTATTACCAGGTCGCAATGGAACCGGACAGTATTGAGAAAACGGCGTTTTCCACACTGTTTGCTCAATACGAGTTTCTTAAGATGCCATTTGGTGTAATGAACGGTCCGGCGACATTCCAACGTGGAATGATGCTTGCTCTGGCCAGGTTGCCGTGGTCCAAGGTGATGGTTTACATAGATGATATCATCGTACTCAGTAACAGTTTTGAAGACCATCTTGTCACCCTTGGACAGGTCCTTTCTGCTTTAGAAAGGAATGGTTATAAACTTAAACCCAGCAAGACAAAGTTATGTCGAACTGAGGTTGAGTTTTTAGGCCATCACATTTCCAGCAAAGGGATTTTGCCCTTACAGAAGAATATACAGGGAGCATTGGAGTTTCCCGTACCCACTACGGTAAAACACCTTCGCCAGTTTCTAGGGATGGTGAATTTTTATCGCCGTCATATCCCTCATTGCTCCCAGATCAGTAAACCATTGTCCTGCCAAACGGGGGGCAAAACAGTTAAGTGGACCTCAGAGTGTCAACGTGCTTTTGAGGAATTAAAACAGGCCCTGGTAAACCCCCGTTTGCTAGGATTTCCAGATTACGACTCCGCTGCATCTCCAATGGAACTTCATGTCGACGCCTCCGACATTGGCGCCGGGGCGTGTCTCTCGCAAATACAGAATGATGAACGCCGACCAATAGCTTTCATTTCTATGACCTTTAACGGTGCTCAGAGGAACTACGGAGTCATAGATAAAGAGCTAACAGCTTTACGATGGGCAGTAAAGTCTTTGAGACCTTTTCTGCGGGGAGTCAAGTTCATCATCTTTACTGATCACATGCCTCTGATTTATTTACAGAACATGAGTCTAGTCGATGGCCGACTAGCACGCACCATGGAGGAGTTATACGAATTCGACTTCGAAATTCGACATATTCCTGGCAAAAGCAATGTTGTAGCCGATGCCCTCTCTCGCTCACCTGTTGATCCCTCGTCAGATGCTCCTCAGGATCTTGATCTTTCAGTACCACCTTCTGTGGATTTTATCCCTTCTGGATATTTTCGTTTTGGAAGTAGCGGGAGGCGGCGATTCCTTATACCGTTGTTTCTCCATGTTTCTCTATGGGTCATCTGAACAACATGGCGAACTACGAACAATTGTTGTTGAAGAACTTCGGAAACATTCACCTAAATATCGGTTACAGGGCAGACACGTGCAAAAGAAGTTACGTCTTCTACAGCTTTTTTAGAATGTTTTAATTTATTTATTTTTTCATAAAAACATTTAAAAAAATATTTTAAAAATATTGCAAGAAAAAGTTTAAAAATTACTTGGAATTTCTGCTGTCTTGTTTAGTTGTTCATCAAATATATTTACAGTACATTACAATTATCTGATGCCTACCACTTTGGACATTAGCACGTCCTAGCCTTTTCAGATAAACAGTTAACAGTCTTCAGATTTTTCTATCTTTTCATCAATTTCTTTCTCAATAGGATCTGCCGTTGTTCGTTGAACTGAACGCTTTGCTCGCTCTGTGGAGATTTCGCTTCTTCCTCATTCAATTTTCCATTTTCCTTTCGTTCTCCTGGGTTCTGGGAATTCTGGGAGGAGGAATGGTCATGGGGTGCAGGGATGGAACTTTGCGGGGAATGCGCGAATGCGGATAAAGTGCGGAATGCGAATGCGGAGAAGAATGCGGATGCGGATTACATGCATTCATCTCATCTCTATTCATTCATACTAGCTTCAGACATATTCAGTGACACTGTAGTTTACATTCATCTCAGCCTCACTGAATACTTGCCTATAATTCTATCAGAACGTTGTTGTTGGTTGTAGTATTTATTATTATTAGTATTTTTAATTTAATATTTAACATAACTGAATTTGTAAAAATGTATAAACTACTTCCCTGTTAGGCTAATTTTAAGTACATATTTTCATTTAAACATAAAACACAGATAACAGAGTTGAAGATTGCCCTCGTGGTATTCAACTACCAGTATGATAAGCCAACAACTGTTATGTTCTTTTGTTACTCAACATTTTTTTTCAATTTGATACACAGACACTTATTATGTGCTTATTTTATAAATTTGTAAATATGTTTATAACAATAGAAATGTAAAGATTATTAAAAATTTATCTGATACTTATTTAAATAAATTCATAAACGAAATTAAATAATTTCTTATTTCTAAATTTCTAAATAATTATTTAAATCAGCTTTTTATATGGAACATAATTATTATTTATTTAAATAATTAATTAAATCAGTTTTTTATATTTTATATGGAATCAGAAGTTGATTAAATTAAATTAATTAATCAATTATCATAAATAACTTCAAGCTGACTTGTAAATATTAAATTTTAATTTAGTAGAAAGGGACAAGAATAAAACTTATTATTTATGTACCACTTACACGGATGCAAATAATAGAGCACAATATTCTTCTCCTTGCTTGCAGTATGAAAACTCTCATAGCTGGCTGTGCCAGCAAATTGGAAATGCTCCACCACGAGAAAAAGCTGCTACGAGAAGAATCCATTATTCATTTTAGGGTGGATTACAGTTCGGGTTGGACTTTCCACGTCTGTCCTTCCCGAGTGGAAACCCTCATGAAAACCGACGTAGACTTCATCCTTATATGGGCGATTACCCCTTTGGCTTGGCAGAAGAAACCCATTACGAATGGATATAAATCGGAATAGTATCAGAATCAATAAAAAACTTTACAGTCAAGGGTGTACCCAGTATAACGGATACAGTGAGGTTTTCAACTATACTACGGAACATGGAACAAACTAACACAGCCGGAGTATCCTATTAGGTTTTCTTCGAAAGAAGCAGAGTAGCTTCCAACTCCGATGCTTTTAGATGGGCTTTACGCAGAATGCTTGTTCCTCGAATAGAAAAATTTGAAAAATGGAAATATAGTTCACTCCACTACAGTTTATCAACTCCACAGTTGGAGTACCCATCGACCTCGAGTCATCAGTCCGACTATTCGTCTGTTCAATCAGTTTTTCTTTCCGTCTCCCGACGATCTTCAATTCTGAAATTTCTACAAAGATTTATCGACAAAGAGGAACGCTTACTTCTGTCACGTAGGGCGCGTTTCCTCATTAACAGACAACAGTTTACGGTTTTGTACATTTGTAAATATATATATATATATTGCTTTGTCAATATATGTTTTCGGCTTTCAGTCCTAATGGTTTTCAGTTTGTGTGTGTGATAGGGATGTAATTATTTTCTCAGATTCAGATTTATCTTTCAGTTATTCAGTTTTTCATTCAGTCATCTTTTCGCCGCCTACCACTTACTACCAGATCTCCAGCTCCATCAGTTATGATTATCAGGAATTTAAGTGGGGGCGTAGTTTTAGTGAGGGGGGATGTTGGGGCTACTGTCGCAGCAGCTCCAGGCCCACCCTATTATAACCAGACCCATCCTAAAATATTATAATATAATATATTTTATATTATATTGGTGTATTTATTTATTCAATTTATTTACCTGCTAATCATGTCCTGCTTTTTTCCCAAATACTTCTAATTCTTTTTATTTAGGTTTTGAGATATTGTATTTAGCCAATTTCAGCTTTATTTCTTTTGTGTTGTGTGGCACATTTCATTTTATTTATTTGTTCACCACACTGTGACATCCATATATGACGTCCTCCTTATCAGTCTTAAGGATTCACATCTTGAAGAAGTAAGCATCATAAACATATTATTTCTGTGGTTAATAGTTCTTATTTTCAATAGATGTGTTGCTGCTTGCTCCATTGTCTGTGCCTTAATCATGTGCCTGTATCTTTTCCAGCTCAGTAACCAAACGAACACAGTCACTCTTCAGAACACCCTTGTGGAGGGATTGTAATCATCCCCTAGGGTAAGGCACACTTCAGTTATTCTATTTTAGTTTTCCGTTATGGAGCACATTTAACAATATCTCAATGCCTATTCTTTTCAATTCACACAGGTGCCAGTGCCGGGACCTGTTTTTCGGTTACAATCGTACCATCATCAGGCTGTCGTGCTATTGCAGGAACCTGTTATCCTCAAGTCAAACTGAGTTTTTTCTTCAAGTTATATTTGTGGATTGATTCAAGCTTGCTTATAATACAATTTCATCTCAATCAGTCTCTGACACGAACTCGAACATCAGTCAATTCCGGAGCGGAGCAAAATACAAGAGCACTAAGTTTAGTTACCCCAGCTTGTTCTTATTTTGCATCCTTTACTACACACACACATATCAGTTCTTGTTCCTTGTTGTAAATATATCTCTCTTGAACTGAATTTGAATGGAATTAATTTGAACTGACCTTACAACTTCAACTTACGATCTTAGGTTTGGGTCTAGACCAAACCGATGGATAACAGATACTCAGAAATAGGAATCGACATTTAGATTATCCTCCCCTTAATTTAAGTATAATAAACGTTGTTTTAAACGTTTTGTTTTATTTCCCCTGATTCGTCAAACCTGACCTTGTTCATTCAAGGAGGAATCTTCAGCATCACATACTTAAATCTTATCGAGGGTTCATTTTTGCGGAAGGCCCAAATTGAGAGTGTTCAGGTAATAAAAGTAGTTACCGTTAGGAGATTCACTAATTCTACCATTAACAGCGGTGTAGGTAGATAAATATTACCTTAGTTAGTATTTTCAGACTAACCTTATAACACCTTGTCGCCACAGTAACAGTAGTACTAACTGACTAAATTTTCTTTCTTTTTCTATTAGAATTAATTCATTAATCTTTACTGACAGTTTCTTTTAGTCTCTGATTTCGACGTGTCTTAGTTCTGATCTCACTTTTCTGAATTTATTGGGTGGTTTGGGGACTCTGTTAACAGTTAATAATCCGGGTCTTCTTTCCATTAACTCTCCCTAACAACGGCATAGTGTATTAATACACTAATCTCAATACCCTCACCTCACTCATCCATAGCCAACACATACAACGGTACAACCTTTAATACACATACAGAACCTATCATTCCTATTCGCGCTCACGACAGTAGGTTCTGTGAGTCCTGAGGCCTAGCCATGCCCACTGATGGCTGGAATATCTTGACTTGGTCCAGACTGAAGGCTGGGGTTACTATCACCCTGATAACTGTGCACCTTTCCACTTTGTATGAGCCCACTGGTCGGGAAAAACATAAAATAGTAACCTTTCCCCCGATTGTCGTGGTAAAATAACTAACTAACTAACTAAAACTAACTAACTAATATATATATATATATATATATATATATATATATATATATATATATATTTAATTATATATATATATATATATTTATATTATATATATATATATATATATATATTATCTAATATATATTATATTATATATTATATATAATATATAATAATTCTAATTTTGGATTTTCAATTTGAATTTAATGAGTATCATATTATACAATATTTTTGAAATATTTAGTAAATTTTAATTTCACATAATACTATATATATATATTATATATATATATATATATATATAGTATCTTATATATATATATATATATATATATATATATATATTATTATATATATATATATATATATAATATATATATATATATATATATATAATATATATATTATATAAATATATATATATATATATATATATAATATATATATATATATATATTATATATATATATATATATATATATATATATATATATATATATATATATATATATTTATATATATTATATATATATATATATATATATATATATTATATATATATTATATTATATATATATTTATATATATATAATATATAATTTATATTTATAATATATATATATATTATATATATATAAGGGGTCATACTCCACTTTAAGAGGTTGGGTGGACCCTTTAATTTTAATGAAAATATAGGAAAAAGTAGGAAAAAATTAAAAAAAGTAGGTCAAAAACAGGACAAAATATAATGTTAAATTATTAATTGTGTATGAATACTACACAAGGATACCATTATATTTTGTTAAAAGATGGGTTATGTATAATAAATCCCTCCAGCAAATTTTTTAATTATCAAGTATAATAGTAATTCCGGTTCCGGCGGGAATTTGAAACAAATTCTGGCCGGAACAAAGGGAAAAAAATGTTAAATTCCGGCCGGAATTTTCCGTTACAGCCTCAAATATATATATATTTATAGATATATAGTATATAAGGATAGATATATAATATAAGTACAATATATATACTATATATATATATATATATATATTATATATATATATATATATATAATATATATATATATATATATATATATATATATATATATAATCAGGGGTCATACTCACTTTTAGGGGTCGGAAAATAGGACACTTTTAATTTTAATGAAAATATAGGAAAAAGTAGGAAAAAATTAAAAAAGGTAGCTCAAATAACAGGACAAAATAATAATGTTACAATATTAATTGGTATGAATAACTACACAGGATACATTATATTTCTTGTTTAAAAGAATGGTTATGTTATAAATCCCTCCAGCAAATTTTTTAATTATCAAGTATAATAGTAATTCCGGTTCCGGCGGGAATTTTGAAAAATTCTGGCCGGAACCGGGAAAAATGTCAAATTCCGCCGGAATTCCGGTACACCTCATATATATATATATATATATATAATATATATTATATATATGATATATATATCTATATATTATATATATATATATATATATATATTATATATATATAATATATATATATATATATATATATATATATATATATATATATAAAATCAGGGGTCATACTCACTTTTAGGGGTCGGAAAATAGGACACTTTTAATTTTAATGAAAATATAGGAAAAAGTAGGAAAAAATTGAAAAAAGTAGGTCAAAAACAGGACAAAATTTAATGTTAAATTATTAATTGTTCTTTAATTTTTTGGTATTTGTTTGGTAAGGCTGACATTCTCTTTTCTGTTAGCCATGTTTTGAAGTTGGTTGATGTATTGTTGTGTCAGGTTTGTGGCCGTGTTTAGGTTCTGGTGTGTAGTTGCTATGGTGATGTCATCTGCGAATGGTTGTTATGAAATGTTATGATTGTGTGATTAGTTTGTGGTAGTATTAGATCGGTCATAAATAGGTTGAATAGTATGGGGGATGGTATTACCCCTTGGGGTACTTCGTTGTTGCTGCTTACTGTTCTGGATTTTGTATTGTTTGTTTGTATTTGCGCTGTTCGTCCTGATAGAAAGTTGGAAATCCATTTCTTTAGGTTAGTGGGGATGATAGATTTTGTTATTTTGTGGATCAAGTTGTGGTTGGGTACTGTATCAAATGCTTTGTTGATGTTGATTGCTTTGATTATTGTTTTATGAGTTCGTTTGAGTTTAAGCCGTTGATTGTGGGTTGTATTATGTTTGTGAGTGCGGTTGTAGTAGAGTGATTTTGTTTGAAGCTGTGTTGGAATTTGTGTTTGATGATGTGTGGAGTTATTTTGTTTAGTATGGTTTTTTTCTAGCAGTTTGCATAGTGTTGACAATAGAGAGATGAGGCGATATGATGAAGGGTCCCCCAGGGGTCTTTTCCATATTTTAATTTGGGTGTAATGGCAGCTTTTTCCAGATAGGGGGAATGAGGTTTAAGCGAATGGAGCTGTTATATATTCGTGCTAATGGCGTTAAAGCTGTGTTCCCTAGGTGTTTGAAGTGTTTGTTTGAGATTTTGTCTTGGCCAGTTGCCAGTGAGTTTTTAAGTGTCTTTGTTGTGTTTTCTAGGTCAGTTGTGGTTATTTCTATTGTTTGGTCGTGGTTGAGTTTTTTTTTTTTTTCTTGAGTGCTTTGATGATTTTCCTGTTTTGAGGGTGTGGGAGTTTTTGAAAGTGGTTTGTGAAGTGAGTTGCAAGAGTGTATACATGTTGTTTGTGGGTTTTGTGTATTTGGATTTTTGATGGATTCGTGAGCGTGTTTGTTGGTTGGTTAAGTTTTTCAGTGTATTTATTGTTTTCCACCAGTTCTGCTGGGGTTTGTGAGTTGGATGTTCTTGGTGAGAAAGGTTTGGAAGTTGTTTGAAGAATGTGTTTGCTATGCTTATGATTTGGATGTTTAGTTTGTTAATCTGTGTTGTCATTTGGATTAATGTGCGTGTTTTTGTTCTGAGTGATTTGCATTGTTTGATTAGCTGTTCTATTTCAGGTGTTAGGGTAGGATTGTATTTTTTTATGCATCCTCTGGGAATGGCTTTGTTAGCTGCTTTTTGAACTAGAGAAGTGAAATTTTGTATGGCTTTGTTGAGTGTAGATGTGCTAGTAATATTTAGGGGATGTATGTTGTTTTCTATGTGTTTGGTGAAAGAGTCCAGTCTGCTTTTTTTGTGGTTTGTGTATGTTTTTCTGAGTGGGTAGTTTGGTTTGTTGACATTTTGGTTTTTCATGATGATGGGTACATGGTCGGAGTTAAGGTCGGTTTGTGTGTAAATTTGGTAAACATAATGTTATGTCTGGTTGGTTTGAGGTGGGTTTCTGGTGTGGCTGTTTGTGTTGTTTAAGATGTTGCAGCCTTTCAAGGTTGGCTATGATGTGGGTTCCTCTTTGGTTTGCTTCTTGGACTTTGTACCATGTAAGTTGGTGAGCAATGAAGTCGCTTCCCATTATGAGGTTAGGGAGGTGGGAGATATCAGAGGGGTTTGGTTTGTTAATTTCTGGGGTATATTATATTAATATATATATATATTATATATATATATATAATATTATATATATATATATTATATATATATATATATAATATATTATATAATATATATATATATATATTATATATATATATTATATAATTATATATATATATATGTCCTTGGTTATTCAAATTTGTATATGGATGGGGGTTATGAAAGAATTTGAGGTGGGGATTGGCAGGAAATGGTGTTAGAATGGTGGACAATGGAGTTGAGTGGAGGGTTTGCCCTACCTGATTATATGCGGATTGATTTGGTTCTGTGTGGCGAATCTGAAGAGAGTTTGAGAGGATTGTAGAAAGATTGGCAGGGGTGTGTAAAAGGAGGGCTTGAAAGTAAACGTGGATAAGAGTAAGGGTTATGGTTGTATGAGGACACTCCTCAGTGTGAATTATGTTAGATGGTGAGCAAGAACAAGGTGTCTGAGTTAAAATATTTAGGGTATAATGGTTGGATGAAGAAGGGAACGGACGATGCAGAGGGTAGTAGGAAAGTGTGTGAATGGCAGGAAGGTGGCCTGGTGGCAATTAAATCGTTGGTGAAGGCAAAGGGACTAAGTCTTGAGTGTGCTAGGTTTTACATGAGGGTATGTAGTTGTTACCTTGTTTATTGTATGGTAGTGAGACTAATGGTCTGGAATAAGAAGTATAGCATTAAAGTTCAATTGGTTCAGATGGACAATCTTAGGGTGTGCCTAGGTTGAGAAGAATTGATAAAGAGAGGATGAACGTATTAGAGAGTGGTGTGTTGTGTGTAAAGAAAGGGGGTAAATGAGAGAATAAATGAAAGTATTTGAGATGGTTTGGTCATGGTGGAAAGGAGAATGATATCGTTGTTAAGCGGATGTATAGTGGTGAGTGTGTTGGGAACCGACGGGCTGGGAGACCGAAGAGAAAGTGAATTGAGTCGTGTGAACGAATGTCTGAAGAGAGAAATGTGAGTTTGGCAGAGGCGATGAATAAAGGTGCATGATAGGAGAAGAATGGCGGGGTTTTTGTATGGGGGCATGGTTGTGGCCACCTGGGCCAGGGGATGAATCCTTACATTGACGATTTACCAATAGATGAGGTCCGTCGCTGTCCCACAATGATGCTCTTAGGGTGATTTCTGTTCTGTGACGAGCTCTCACTAATTAATGGGACAGGGGGGCGGTAGGCTGGGCTTTCTTTTCGACGTTTGTCATGTTCCTACTGCTTTCTTTTTCCGATGCTTTGTACAGCACCTTACCCCCATCTTGGGGCAAGAGGAAGGTGAAGAAAGAAGAAAGAAAGATATATTATATATATTATATATATATATATATATATATATATATATATATATATATATATATATATATATATATATATATATATATATATATATATATATATTATTATATATATATTCCATGGTTATCACCTATAATATAATAAAAAGCAAAAATATACCCTAAATTATTTTTTTGCTCATTGTTGAATTTTTTCTTTTATAATCTTTCCTTAGTTACAACAGTTGTAAAAATAATAATTTAGATTAAACTTAGTATTAGAGAATTTAGTTATTTAAGAAGAATGGGAAATTATCCAAATGCATTAAAAATTATGTCAAGATGGTGATTATATTCACAAATGCACAAATATTTTCTTAAATACATCCAAAATTTATGAAACAAATAAAAAAAGACCGGTTTCTTGAAATATCATTATAGTAAATTGTGTTTTAGGAATTGATATATGATTATATTTACCAGAGTTGGCACCCAAAAAAATTAATATTTCAAAATAAATCAGAAGAAAAGTTGTGCATCATTGTGAATTTAAGAATAATGATAAGTCATGAATGACAACTTATTCTTAATCTATCTGTAAATGATAAATCAAGTGTTGCAGTTTATATAGTTCAGATTAACTACAAGATAAACAAAATATTTGAGGGAAATTGATATGAAGCACAAAAGGACAATTTGAAAATGTGTACAAGTTAAGACTGTGCATCAAATATCTTTCATTACTAATAAAAAATGTCATCAAATATTGCCATGAGCAAGTCATGATACAGGAAATTGTAAATCAAATGCTTAGCTTTGATCATAATTTTGATTTTGAATATGACAAAAGGGTTTGTAGAACGATTTTGTCATTTTTGCTGAAGATTTTCAAGGAAAATAAAGTTAAGTAACTTAAAATATTTTATTCCTTCAAATAATAGACAGGAAAAGTTGATTATTTTAAAAATCTGAAGGAATTGGAATTTTCCGAATTTAGATACAAAATCTTGCTGTACTGTATACTTTGTGGGGTAAAATGCAATTAAATGTTAAATGAAACGTTGTCATAGATCTTATTAACAACAATGTGAAAAACTTGATGCGTCTGTGCCCGACATGAGCATAAGCAAAACGATATAATCAATTTACTAACCCTTCTTTTTTGTCATCTCTTTGACTACTTTTTCTTTTCTTCTTTAACTTTTAATGGTTCTTTAGGAGCATCAACGTTCGCCAAAAGTCAGACACCATCTTCAGAGCCTTTTCAGTATTAGAAACAATTTTCTGATGTGATAATTCCTCTCTTTGGGATATATTTCAGCGTGTTTTGCAAAACATGTCTATCATACACTTAGTCTGGTTTTCTTATAGGCTGAAAAATAAAAAGGCTTTAGTTACACATATGTTAAAAACTTTCAACATCTTTAACTCCCTTGTGATTGTATGACTTGCACAAGCACATTTTACACTCCCAAAAGGGCCAACTAAAGTATGTTTCCAGGGTGATTTAAATCTTCAAAAACTTTTGAAATTTAAAGATAAGAAAAAATTAAAATTTTCAAATATATATATATATATATATATATATATATATATATATATATATATATCATATATATATATTACTATATATATATATATATATATATATATATATATATATATATATTATCATATATATATAATATATATATATAGTATATCAGGCGCGGCTCGTCCTAAAATATATTGGTAGTTGCATTTTACATTTTATATATTATAATTAAACACGTTTACTATTCCAATAATCCACCTCCTCATGACATATCCGAAAACCACATGAGGAACCTACTATTAATATGCTGTACTGAAACCCCTTTCAAATTTCAAGATAGTTTCTACCTGCAAAGGATGGAGTTATCATGGGTTCACCCTAGGCCCTACATTCGCTGACTTTTACATGGCGGTAGAGCTAGAATATTAAATTTTGAGGGAAAACAACACATTCAAAACCCAGTTTTCTATGTAAGATACTTGTTGATGACACCCTTACTATATTTAGAAACCATACAGTTATTCATCAGTTTATCAACCGCTTGCAAAGCCTTTCTTGCCTCAAATTCACATCAGAAACATCTCTAAATAATATTATTAACTTTTTGGATATTAAAATCAAAATTAATGATGATGGAACTTTTTCCCACAGGCATGCATGTCAAACCAACTGATTAATGGTCTGTTATTTAATTACAACTCCTACTCCCCAGAAGTATATAAGAATTCCATTTTTTAAAAACACTCATATATAGGGCTTATAAATGTGCTCGGATTGGGAGTCATTTGATGCTGAACTTAAAAGAATTAAACAGAAAATGATTAACTGTAACCACCCTTTTAAATTAAAGGAAAAATAAATAAACAAACCACAAACAAACTCAAACAAAAAAATAGGACAATACGAACAATATCTCTAAAAGCATTAAATTTTATTTTAAAACTTCAAATGCAAAAAACATTGATAAAGAGGAAAATGACTTACGACGAATTAAACGCCCACATTAAATCTACAAGTATTCAAAAATCACAGTTAAACTATAAAACAAAACAAGAAAACTTTCTCCTGCTTCTCAACTAAGGGATACCCTTTCAGTTAATCAACCATGTCGTGTACCAATTTCGCATGTCCCGAGTCTGACTGTACATGAGCTGTAATTGGTTACACGACTAATAGATAAACATAAAGGGCATACCAGCACCGCTTTAAACCCAGTAAAATATACAAACATTTATCCACCTGAACATAACAAAGACAACTGTACCTGATAATTTCACGATCATTTAAAATTTTACACTCCTCATGTGTATAAGCCCAAAAAACTGAAAATAGCTGAGGCTTATTACATAAAACATCTAAAACCAGACATTAACATAAAGTTCAACATATTGTCCCTTAAGCTAAATATAATATGAATTGCTATAATCTAAAATCTAATTTGTAATTTTAATTTTTTAAATCTAGTGTTAAAATAATTCATTCAATTGTTAGAATCGAAACTCTGAAGATGTCAGAGGTTTACGGATGAAACCGGTCAAGATCCAATAAATATAAATATGCCTCTTACTTTCTTTGCAAATTATTCTCTAGATTAATATTAAGGAAATTAAATGAATATCAGAAGAAAATATTTAGGGAATTGGAAGCAAAAAGAATAACTTATATTAAAACAAAAGCTGATGTAGAATTTCTATATTATTATTATTATTATTATTATTATTATTATTATTATTATTATTATTATTATTCTTTCTTCATCTTCCTCTTTGCCCCAGATTGGGGGTAAGGTGCGCTACAAGCATCGGAAAAGAAAAGCAGTAGGAGAACATGACAAACGTCGAAAAGAAAGCCCAGCCTTACCGCCCCCTCAGTACCATTAATATAATGTATTATTATTATTATTATTATTATTATTATTAGTTATTATTGTTATTATTTCTTATCATTGTTATTGGTATTTATTTCTCTTCCCCCACTCAAGTGGTGAGTGGGGGTGTGTGAATATTTTTTTTTTTTGTAGCTAGAATTGTTTTGTTTTACTACGATGATGCTATTTTGCTGATTTAAACATTTTTGAAAGCTTAATTAGTGTTGTTTTTTTCTGTATATATTTTGTGACAGGAGTTGTAAAGCAATCTGTTGAGGGGTAACAAGTCCCCAGGATGAAGATAGTAATGAGGAGTCATAAGTTTTTTTTTGAATGTATACTTATATATTTTTTATATAAGCTCATTTTAACTTTCTCACTCTAATCCTTTGTAAAAATGTCCATCCACAGGTCATTTCTTTTCTTGATTTTATATTTTTTGCTTGTGCAAGAAGATGCTGATGCTCGAAGATCGTTTATGATAATATTATAATATTATATATAAAATATATAGTAATATATATATATATATATATATATATATAATATATATATATATATATATATATAATATATATATATATATATATATATATAATATATATATATATATATATATATATATATATGTTTTTTCCTTTTATTACTAATTATGAAATTGAATGAGTGCAGCCTTCACATGGGTGGGAGAATGTTGTGAGTGACTAACCAACAACACTTACGACCAAATCATTTGTCACTGGTAGCCTTCGCCTACCACATGCCTCGCCAGTCAACTGCTTATTATGTTACCATTAAGTTTTTTCCCTGGGAACTAGAGACCTCTCATTTTTACATTTATTGATGAAAACAAGAAGGGAAGAAGTCATATTTAACTTAAAAGGTAGTTGTTTAATATTTATTATTATTGTTTTCATTATTGTTTAGTGTCAGTTTAGCTGTATAGTATTTTTTTTAGGATAGGTAAGTAAGTATCTTGAGTATTATTCTGTCCCTCAGAGCTGCCCTACACTTTTCTGTGTCCAGTATAAAATCAGCGACATACTTTTTGATGCCCGAACAGGGATGCTTTTGAGGTGCAGAGAGAAAGTCTGCAAAAATGGAGAAGTATGAGAATTTAATAGAGCAGAATCAGAGGTTGCTAGGGCAGTATGAAAGGGAAAGAGAGCAGTGAAAGAAGTTAGAGGAAGAGAACGCAGAGTTCTTACGAAAGTTAGAAAGTATGAGAGAGTGTGAGGAAGATGGAAGTTGAAAATAAGGAACGGTTTGCAGGTCTTGAATCTAAAATGGCTCGAATATATTTGCTTGAGGAAAGACTGAATGTGACTAGTTTCGAGAATGTACAAGAAGGAGCTGTAGAAGGTTTGGAGACCATAGATAGAGAAGGTAGAAAGACCCATTCTACTCCTAAGGATAAAAAACCTGAAAAAAGAATGTAACCCTAAAAGAAGATAGAAAACCAAATAAGAAGCAGATAAGTAGGTAACAAGAAAGACTATGAAGAAAGAAAGAGGAAATTATGTATTAGTGCAGATGATTCTTTGCATAGTGAGAAAGAAGGACAAGATAAGAATGAATACACGAGTTATGAAGATGAGTCTGAATCTGAGGGTGATAGTTCTAGTGTGGAAGTGCATAAGGGAATTTTGATACAAAGGTTTTTAGAATAGAAAAGTTTAATGTTTATAGTAGTAGAAATATGAATAAGTTTTTTGATGAGTGAAAAATATAGCAGAAATAAGTACCCAGATCATCTAAGTTATTGGGTGAAAGAGCTAGGAGAGTGTATGGAAAGTAGAGTTTTATAATGTAACCAGTGTGGGTCCAGTAAAGTATGATGTGATGAAAGAACGTGTATGTGATCAGGTGGCAAGAGTAAGAGGAAGTATTAGACTTAAAAGAAAGGATGATTTTGAAAAAACAAGAATAATGAAAAATGAGAATTTAGATAGTTATGCTTATAGGTTAGAGACACTAGCAAGAAAGTATAGAAATGAAGGTATAGATGAATCAAAGGCACTTGTAAGAAAGTTTTTAGATACTGTTCCAGAACAGGTGGCTGAATGGCTTCACCTGAAAAGTAAACAAAAAATGCATTTGGGATCTGATAGGTTAAAGTGGGGAGAGATTTTAGAAATGCCCAAAGATAGACCATTTGATGTGGAAGGGAAATATTACCCAAAGATTAAGGATAAAGTAGAAGTACAGATGGGGAGGAATGTTAGCCAGGGTTGGTATGATTGTCAGGGTGAACAAGAAGGGAAATAGACCATGAATGAAAGAATGAATGCTAGTTTTTTTTTTTTTTTTTTTTTTTTTTATGCCCCCCCTCACGGGCAAAGCCCTTTTCAAGGGGGGAGTGTTAAAATCAACAAAAATTCAACTAACACAAATTACGCAGATGAGTTCATAAATCTTAAAGGGATGCTGTGATGGATCATTCGTTAGATGTGGTTACAAGGGCTGTTAGGAAATGTTTAGGAGAAATGAATGTAGGAATGGGAGGTAGGAATTATAGTACGTCTAACCACAGGCAGGATAATGGTATGAATAA
The DNA here is from genome assembly GCA_015478945.1 of Trachelipus rathkii. Lineage (NCBI taxonomy): Eukaryota > Metazoa > Arthropoda > Malacostraca > Isopoda > Trachelipodidae > Trachelipus > Trachelipus rathkii. The sequence goes on along the minus strand of JABUQX010005538.1, from coordinate 31,754 downwards.
TAGAGTGAAAATGTTGAAAGACCAACTGTATATTATGGGAATGAGAAAGCAGTAGCTGTGGGACAGAGGGTGCAAAGAATGAATGGAAGTGGAAGGAATGCGAATGAATGGCAGCAAATGGGATGTAGTTATTGTAAAAGGCATGCCCATACGATAGCTGCATGCAGGAAGAGAATGAGATTCTATTTTGGATGTGGTGGAGCAGGGCATTTTGTGAATGAATGTATGAATCCCAAGAGCAAATGTTTTGTGTGTGAGCAGTTGGGGCATGTTAGAAGGCCTTGTCCGAATCTAAGGAATATGGATCATCCAGGGTTTAACCCAGGGGTCGCCAGGAATGCCAATGCATTATCCAATGGTTGGACCACCAGTGCAGAAAGCTACTCCAGTAGTTCCTCCGCATCCACAGGTTAGTCAGCCGATGCCTCAATGCCCACAAGCTTCTCAATAAGAGGTGGAACGTCAACTGGCTAATGGGTCGGGAAACATGTAGGTGTGTGGGTACAAGTGTATGTGTGGAGCCCCACTTAATACAAGTGAGACTGAAAGAGATGTGACAGTGCGTTTATCAGCTATGAATGTTTTCTTTAGAATAAATGAAGGTATAAAACCTAGTCACTGCATGAGTGTGAAAGTGAAAATAAGAGAAACAGAGGTTGATGCTTTGCTTGATAGTGGGTATGGTAAAAATATAATATTTAGGGATGTGTTAGACAGAGTTCAGTAGTGTGGGGTCCAGTTGAGAGAGATGGGGAACAAATAAAAGGTCTTGGTGTGGTGCCTGTCAGTATTTTGGGTTATGTGTATGAAAAAGTAAGTATGGCTGGAGTTCCTATGAAAGAGTGAGAGTATTTTTGTGTTAGACAAGGATAGCAGTAACTATATGATATGATTTTAGGGGTAGATTTTCTAAAGAAAAATAGGTTGATGAAATAGATAGATGATAGAAGATATATTAGGGGTAAAGATCTAGAAGGAGAAGAGTGGGGAGTGTACCTGAAATCCCCTAACCAGAAAGATCAAAAATATTTGAAAGGATATCAAAGTGTATGCAAGTGAAAATGTAAAGTTTTATTCAAATGAGCCTAAGAAAGTCAAAGTTGCATGGAAGAAAGATGTTGGGGAATGTATGCTTGAAAGTTCAATGGTTATGATAGATGGTAGCTATGCCAAGGTGGAAGTTAAAAGTGGCTCACATGTATGAAGGCATCTTGAATGTAGATGACCCTTTTGTTTATGTGCAAGTGAGACCAAATAAAAGAGGGCAGAAATTTAGAGCAATTCAAATATGGGGACCTATTGGGATGAATATATACAGCTGTAAATGAGTGTGATTTGTTTGAAGGCTTAGATGGGGAAAGGTTTTATTGCTTTGTGAGTAATGGTGTTGAGGGATCACAGTTGCCAATGGATAAAGAATGGACAAAAGATAGGTTGCTGAGTGAGTTAGATATAGATCAGTTGACTGATAGGGAGAAATAAAGAATGATTGAGACTGAATGAATGTAAGCATGTATTAAGCAAGGGTGATAATAACATTGGGAATGCAAGGTTACCTGAATTTTGAATAATACTGACCAACTTGACTCCTATTTACCAACAACCACGACATTTCTCAAAACCTGTAACTGACGAGATTGAGACCCAGTGTGAAGAGTTAGTGAGAGCAGGAGTTTTACAGGAAAGTGAATCACCATGGAATAGTCCAATTGTACCTATTCTAAAGCCTGATGGAAGTTTGAAATTGTGTGTAGACTATAGAAAGGTGAATGAAAGAACATTGAAAGATAGATTTCCTATGTTCATGATTTATGAATGTGTATATTCGATGTATGGGATGAAAGTGTTTACGAAGATGGACTTGGTTAGGGGGTACTATCAGATGCCTCTTGAGACATCTGCATTATGAATGGAAGCATTATGAATTATGAATGAATTGGAAGCGATTGTCTTTTGGGTTAGCTAATGCACCTGCAGCGTTTCAGAGAGCAATTGGGGATTTGTTGGGTAAGTGGAAAAATAATGTGTTAGTATTCATAGATGACATTTTGATTATGACTGAAACGTATGAGGAGCATTTGAGTATGGTGGAAGGTGTGTTTGAAATATCTGGGGCAGTTGGGGTGAAAGTGAAACCTGCAAAGTGTGAATGGTATAAGAAGAATGTAGAGTTTCTAGGACATGCTGTGAGTGAGTTTGGACTTTGGAAATCTCAAAAGTATATGAAGAAAGTAGGCAAGTTTCCAAGACCTAGAACTGTGCAACTTAAAATCATTTTTAGAATTGATAGGTTCAGCAAAAATTTACAGAGGGGTGGTTCAAGGATTGCTCAGCATTTGACTGAACTGACTGGAATGCAAGGTAAGACTGTATTGGTGTGTGATGATAGAATGATTGAGGCATTTGAAAAGTTGAAAAAATGTGCGCTGAATGATTTGGAGCTGGCTTATCCAGACTATAGTATGAATGCTAATCCCATTGAGTTATATACTGATGCTAGTGGATTTTGTATGAGGCTGGTTGTCCTAGGTACAAGAAATGGGGTAGAGGTTAGAAGTGATTGGGTATGCATCAAAAGCCTTCAGTACTGCAGAGTGAAGCAAAGTATTCTACCATTGAGCGAGAGTTGTCTTCTATTAGATTTTGTGTGAAAGCATTTAAAGGATTTTTGTATGGTGTGAAGTTTATTGTATGAATGGATCATCAACCTATGGTATATCTGCACCATATGCAAACAGTAGATAATAGGATTGCAAGAACAAAAGAAGATTTGAGTGAATTTGATTATGAGATTGTATATACACCTGGTGCAAGTAATGTGATTGCTGATGGATTGTCAAATGACTAGAATGAATGAGGAAGAGGAAGTGAGCTTGAATCTAGAGTATTTGCCTAAAGGTTTATTAGAGCTACAAGAAAGTAAAGGGGGAAGTGATTCAATGTTTGAAAGTGTTTTAAATGGATTGAAAGATTTGATGGAACTGGGTTTAAAATGTAATTTGCCAGAAAATGTGAATGCTTTAAGGAAGGAATTATGAGTGAATGTGTTAAACACCCTGAAAAATTAGGAATCATGAAAGTTAGGAATTATAAGAAAGAATTAGAAAGTATGTGTCAGCCTGGGATTAAACCTATACAGAATGTATTGGTGGTAGTGAGTGAGTTGTATGGAGTGGCAGTGTATGTACATTATGGTTGTGAGAAATCTATTGTGTATAAGTCGGGAAAAACTGCGAAAAAAAGGAGTGTATATTTGTGCTACATTTGAAATGCTTAGATGACTTATTATAACTGGGTAGTGGAGAGAAAGAATTATGAGAATAATGGATGAATCAGATGGTGATTTTAACAAGCTTGTCTATGAATTTGAAGTTGAACGTGTTGATTGTGAAGTACATGTAGAAGATAATATAGTTAAAGGTAGCAGGCAAGATTGCATTCATGGTGATAGGTGTATGACTGCGGATTTAAAAGTAAATGACAGAAATTTGTGGTTTAATTAATACTGGGGCACATATAAGCTTAGTAAATAAGTATGGTGAATGAGTTAAAAGGAAAAATGAGTCACTTGAAAGTAGTACCTGTTCGGTTAAGAATTTGGGGATTAGGGCAGGATGAAGTGAATGTTTCAGAAGCAATTGAAATTAAATTTTCAGTAGGTAGTCTAGGAGTTACAGAAAATCAGTTGGCTCTTTCTCACCTTTTAGGTGATGCTTGCAGAATTTTCTTGGATGATGTACTCATTATTGGAAATTCCTTGGAAAATCACTTAGAAAACTTGAAAGTTTTCAGTTCCTTTAGGAACAACATGAAAATAAAATCGTCAAAGTGCAAATTTCTCAGAATAAGCCTACTCATTTTAGGGTTCAAGATATCACACAAGGGAATTTCTCCCGATCCTATTAAACTACAAACCCTCAGCTTTCAAGCCACCCACAAATGTGGCAGAAACCAGATCTCTCCTTGGATTTTTTAATTATTTTTCGCATTTACTGGACCACTATTCATCCACGGTTAAATCAATTACAAAACTACTGACTAAAAACACAGAGTTCATATGGGGTCCAGAACAACAACAGGCTTTCTTAACACTTAAAGAAAAGTTGTTGCAACCGCAATTGTTGTAACCGGATTTCAACAGACCCTTTTTCATAAATTTGGATGCATCCCAGATGGCCCTTGAAGCTGTTTTATTCCAGTTGGATGACAACAAGAAAGAGAAGCCTTTAGCTTTTATTTCTCGTACACTTTCCAAAGCTGAAGCAAACTATTCCACCATAGAGCAGGAAGTTCTAGCAATAGTTTTAGCTTTACGCAAATTTAAAAACACCATTTTTGGTTACCAAGTCACTATAATTACGGACAACCAACCCCTTATCCACCTTATCCGACACCAGCAATTGACAGGCTGACTGGAAAGGTGGAACCTTTTTATTTCACATTTTAATTCTACCATCATTTTCAAACCGAGAAAACTAAATATCATACCTGACTATCTCAGTCGAAACCCCCCACCGTCAACAAATACTTTCTTTCAAATACGGTATTACCCACTGCACAATTACATCTAACAAAAGAAACATTCGTAAAAGAGCAAAGAGCGTGCCAAAGGTTGAAAGCACTTTACGATTTTGTAAAACCCCTGATCTTCCATAACAAACCTTTGAACACACAGGATACTTCCGCTGATACTTTCCCTCATGCCCTTATAGAGGACATCCTCCACTATGCCACTCAAAATGGCAGTTTCATCATGCAAGTCCCTGATTCCATGATACACTCTATCATCGAACACAACCATGACTCTTTACCATCAGGCCACTGTGGAGTAGACAGGACAGTGTGCAGAACTCGTGAGAAATATATATTTCCCAAACTATACACTCTGAAAAAATAGTCATTCATGCCTTTCCTGCCAAAAAGTAAAAGGCAATACACTTAAAAATGCCCTCATGCCCTCATCAAATCCTATCCCCTCCCATATGAACCATTCGCTCGAATTCACTTGGATGTTCTTGGCCCATTGCCCACTTGCAAAATCACCAAAGCAAAATACATTTTGGTTCTTAAGGACAGCTTAACGAGATACGTTGAGCTGGTCCCTCTCATTCAACACACAGCCAAAGATATTGCCCAGGCAATTCTAGAAACGATTATATACCGACACAGCACTCCAGAAGTGATCATTTCAGATAGGGCCCCTGAGTTCACATCCCAACTTTTTAAGGAAATATGTGACCAATGGAAAATTAAAGCAGCAAACAATTCTATGGCACGCTTTGAGCAATTCTTTGGCTGAGAGAGAACTGTTGAAGATTGTGAACCATTTCAGACATTAGGTGAATTCTAACCATAATGACTGGGGGCAGTACATTCCTTTCACACAAATTGCTATCAATTCCACTTATAATTCTTCCATCGGTTGCACCCCCATTTTCCCTTATACACATATAACAAAAGATTACCCTGGGACCTACCCAGTTATATCTCCTTTCACAAAAGGCACCCACCCAAAAAAACACATCAATGATTATGTTGATGAATTAGCCGAAAGAGCTAAATCTCATAAGAGACCAAGATCGACAGCACCTTCAGGTAAAAACAACAAAGCAAATGGAAAAGCAACATGAAAAAGCTTCTTCCACCCCATTAAAGTTGGCGATTATGTCCATATTTTGGTGAAAAAGCCAAACCAAACCTTCAAATTGTTTTCTAGATGAACAGGCTCATTTCAGGTGCAACAACTTGTACATTTCAACAAGTTGCTTTTACAATGTTTACAAACATCAAAAACATCCATTGCCCATAGGAACAAAGAAGATTTCAAAATTAACACCCCAAACATTCCCAATTTCCAAACCTTCACCCAAAGGCGACCTCCCTCCACCAAAAACACCATCCCTGAAACCTAACCATCAACTAAATATACGAAAACCAATCAAAAACGATTCAAATACCATAAATTTCCAGAGAAACATTTAATCCCCCCCAAACAAATCAACAACCAAAGATCATGCAACCTACAACCCTATTACAAATCCCCACCAACAACAGAGAAAATTTACAAAGGATTAAACTATTTGCTCATGAAGAACCTACGCCTTCACAATCCCCCTCCCACACACATTTCCCTTCTCCAACACCTAAATTTCTATTTTCACCTTCCCCACCTAAAAGTTCTTTCAAAAGATTTCACCAACTATGTTACCCCCAAAACAATCCTTCGAAGATCCTCAAACACTAACCCAACCTCCCACAGCCTCAAATGATGTTCTTTCACCACCTCTTTTACCTCCAAGACTCTCCAGCCCCACCCCAAGATCCACTTACACAGGAACTGGCACCTCCCCCAACAACATTCCAAAATCCTCCTCCACAAAACACTATTCCCCAACCTCCTATAACAACACCAAGAAATACATTCCCACCCAATCTCCGAGCACATGAATCTTCTTACATTCCAAATTTTCCCCATGCGAGCAGCCAACATAATCAATTAAAAAAATTTAAAAGAAACTAGACTTCCCATTTTCATATTTCTTTTTCAACCATATTAGATAGGACGGAAAACATTAAAGTGGTTTACGATGTTACTTGTATTGTATTACTATATTTGTTTGTATGCAGAATTTAAAAGAAATTCCATTTTTATTTTATTTCATAAATATTTGATGATAAATCACCCTGTGGTACTACTAACTGAGAGGTATATCTAAATATGGAACCAGTGTGCCGAAGAGCAAAATAAAACACCGTCCTCAAAGCCCTGTTCAAAACCAGGCTATTTAATATTTAAATTTTAGTGTTTATCTAATTTTTTTTTTGGAAGCCCTATTACAGTGTTCCAATCGCAAATCCTTTCTTAGGATTAATTCTTGTATGTTAAATAGGCGAGGATAAAATAATAATACAAATAATAACATTCAATTCACGTTAATACGCATTTTACAAGAGTAATAATAATGTTAATAGAAATAAAAATAATAATAAGAATAACAATATTGATAATAGTAATAATAATGAAAAATTATTTGGTGAGCAATATTGGATAGTAAAAACAAGGAGCTAATCGAAATTAGAATTTTATATTGCAATATCCTATATTATTACAATAATAATGAGGAGTAATTCAATCCTAGGTTAATCAGAGAAAAGTGTACTTGGCTTTATTTGCTTCTTATAATAATAAAATTTAAGTCAGCTACCGGAGAGGAGTGCTAGGTACATCTCTCTCTCTTTCCTTTTTCTCCCCCAATCTCTCATATAAATAATCAACGGAGACTATATATGAAAACTTGGATATTATACAAAACAATGAAAGCCCATGAATATAGCATAGTTTTGTGAGGGAGTATGGTTGAGGCCCACTGGGCCAAGGAATGAACCTACATTGACGAGAAGCCATATAGCAGGGTCCGTCATGGACCACAGCTGACTCTAGGGTGGTTTTAATTGCAGCGAGTTCTCACTAGCAGGTAGGGAATTGGCCAAGGCTGGGCTTTGCTTTTGACGTGTCATATTGCTTCAAGCTACTTTTCTGTTTCAATTATGTAATAGCACTTACCCTCAGTATTGGGGGGAGATAATGTGGATGATGATGATGATACAAAAGTATAGACAAACATTATTTTGTTTAATTTTATAATAAAAGGTTTACTGCTTTAGGGTCTATAAAACAAAAATTTTAGATTCATTTGCCCTGGGGATCAATTTTTTTGACCTCAAAAACTAACTTTCTTCGCCACACGCTTAATTTATTTTAATTAAAGCAATAAGACATGCAAATTTAAATTCTTGACCTTTTCTGATTCTAAGATTTGTATACATATGTATACCTTTGACCATTATTACGAAGATTTATATACCAGTTAACAAAGTGGGGGAGAGGTAGAAGTGTTTCCTGTATATACTTATTTATTTATTTATTTTTTTTTTTTTTTGTCAATTTGATAAAAATTACTGAAGGTAGATTTTTCATACCCGATTCAACTACAATTTGATTTCGCGATTTTAATATTTTACAACAGTTTTGATGGGGCTAAGAAGCATTAGATCGTCAGTTCTATCCTGAGCATTTATTTATTTGTTATTTATTTTGAAAATGTGAATATTTAACTTTAATCTTTAAGTATGAAAGTTACAAGTAATGATTCATTTCAGTCTCAATTCGTTGTCGCTATAGAAGATTGTATCTACTAAACTAGATTTTAACAATGATGTGAATAGCATTAAATCTACATCAAATGTAATGAAACTTATATACAAAAAATATGTTAACTAAAATAATGATTATAATTTAATTACATTCTAAATTGTAACAGATCTTTAATTAATACAAATAATAAACAAACGCACAATCAAATACATATACAGTGTTTTTCATACATTTTCGAATCATTTTTAAACAAGTATCCCATTCAAAATTAAACAGTCTTATTAAACTTTTACCATCATGGAGGTAGCAAAGGATGTCTGGGTAATCCTGGTGGCATCATGGGAGGCATGTGGTGGACCTCTTGGATATCTACGACACCAGTCAAAAGTATTCACATTCTTCTTCATTACCGCCTTCGTTCTTCCCAGTACCATCTTTCTTACTCTTCTAAAGCGTTCTCTTACAATACATTTTTATACGAGAAGCTATATATATATATATATATATATATATATATATATATATATATATATATATATATATATATATATATATATATATATATATATATATATATATATATATATATATATATATATATATATATATATATATATATATATATATATATATATATATATATATATATATATATATATATATATATATATATATATATATACTATATATATATATATATATATATATGGCGACTCTACTTTCGTACTCACTAGTATGCTCAACACGAGTTAACATTATAGAAGCGATCTATTTTTGCAAATTTTATAATATTACGATAAAATTTTATTGTTTTTTAAAGTATTACATAATAAATATAAAGAATATACAAAATTAAAACATAAAAATCTTAATATGACCCCCTATTAAATAACACTTTAACCCATTAAAAATAAGTGACTCTGCTAAAATCGGAAGGCGGAGAGCGGACGGTGTCTGAATTCTGGTTGCAGTACAAAGTTTGTTTATAAATAACGTTTATAAATAATAATGTTCATCTATTATGAAAATAATACTTTATTTATTACAAATAATATTTCATAAAATAAATGATTTATTTAAAAAAATACTAAAATACTTAACAATAATGAAGTAAATTATTATAGTATTATAAATATGCTCATTAACCATAGTTCTTAGAAACGTTTTATTACATAAAAACCTTTTAGGAGAATTTAATATCTCAAATATATATATATACATTTAAAAAAAAATTTATATATATATATATATATATATATATATATATATATATATATATATATATATATATATATATATATATATTTTTTAAAAAAGTTCACACCTCACGGGCATAGCCCTATATATATATATATATATATATATATATATATATATATATATATAACCTATATATATATATTAAGCTATATATATATATATATATATATATATATATATATATATATATATATATATATATATATATATATATATATATATATATATATATATATATATATATATATATATATATATATATATATATATTATATATATATATATATATATATATATATATATATATATATATATATATATATATATATAATATATATATATATATATATATATATATATATTAAATATATATATATCTAGACACAGACATATATATATATATATATATAACAGATGGAAAGATTCAAGGTAAGCCACTGATATATATATATATATATATATATATATATATATATATATATATATATATATATATATATATATATATATATCTCATATATATATATATATATATATAAAGGAATGTGCAAAAGTATTGGTATTGGCCAGTATTGGCCATTTTCCGGGTATTGGTATTGCCTAAAGGGTATTGGCTTTTTTCACAAAAATTGGTATGGGTCAAGATGTCAATGTAGTCAGTCTTTATAATGCTAAAAAAAGGAAAAGTAACAATATGTTAATGCTCTTGAAACTTCTGTTAGAGTTTATAAGATCTAAACAATAGGTGGTCTTTCTTTCGTAATATCTTTAATATGAAGTATTGGTGTTGGTATTGCTAAATTCAGTATTGGTATTGGTATTGGCAGTAGCATCAATGAAAGTATTGGTATTGGCCAAAATCTTTATCAAAATATGCTAATATATATATATATATATATATATATATATATATATATATATATATATATATATAACATATTTCTACTTTATATCTTGTAACATAGTTGATTATCGGTATCTATATATATATCAGGGATGGGAGTCGAAAAATAAATAAATTGATATTTTCAGAGTTGATTTTAAAAACAACCGACTCCGACTCCCAAAGTCGATTTAAAAAACAAAACTAGACTCATTCCATTCATTGAAATTTCATACATATAGAAATAAATATTTTTATATATAAATATTTAATCACTTTATATTATATATATATATATATATATATATATATATATATATATATATATATATATATATATATATATATATATATATATATATATATATATATATATATATCTTTCTTTCTTCACCTTCCTCTTTGCCCCAAGATCGGGGGTAAGGTGCCAGAAAAGGAAAGCAGTAGGAGAACATGACAAACGTCGAAAGAAAGCCCAGCCTTACGCCCCTCATACCATTAGAACAGTGAGCTCGTCACAGACAGAAGATCTTTCGAACATCATGGGACTGACGGACCCTTTCACTATGGTAAATCACGTCAATGAGGGTTCATCCCTGGCCCAGGTGGGCCACAACCATGCCCCCATACAAAACGCCGCCATTCTCTCCTATCATATGATGTTTTCTCGCCTGTGCCAAACTCATTTCTCTCCTTCAGACATTGCGTTCACTGACTCAATGCGCCCTATGGATCTTCCAACCGGTCGGTTTCCCAACACCTCTCCACACTATACATCGCTTAACCACGACTTTTCATTCATCACTCCACATGACCATCATCTCAACATACTTTCATTATTCTCTCATTTTGCCTTTCTTACCACACCACTCTCTAATACTTTCATTCCTCACTTTATTAATTCTTTTCACACCTAGCATACTCCTAGTCCATCTGAACATGTTGAACTTTAGATCTATAAGCTTCTTATTCCAGACCATAGTCTCTTTACTATACATTAGGTAACAACATTCCCTCATGTAAGACTCTAGCGCAGGACTTAGTCATTTTACATTCACCAACGATTTAGTTGCACCAGACCTTCACCATTCCTTTCCTACTACCTCTGCATCATCAAAGTTACACTTCCAACATATATACTAAATGTTTAAACTCAGACACTTGCTCAATATAATCTTCTGCTTTATAACTTCACACTGGGGACATCCTCACTCTAATATGGTAACACTCTTATCGTTGCTGACATATTTGCCCTTACACCGTCTCTCACCAATCTCTAGGCTCTCTGGGTTCGCCACAGGATAAATCATCACATATGTTGAGACACCCTGCTTTCTCTCATTCCATCATTCTAACACAGACTTTCCTGCCATCCCCATCAGATTCTTTCATAAACATCCATACATTGGATGTAGAGAACATAACACAACCCTGTCTCACTACGCTATTGAGAACAAATGTGACTGACACATTTGTTCTTTCACACTTCATTATAAGTCATACAGCACTTTTAATTCATTTCAAACCTACAAGCTATATGTACTAATACCTACCATAAAGCTTCTAATAACTTTCTATCTTTTCTACTTTAAAAGCAAATATATTTTGTCTTCTTCTGTTTTCATAATCATTTGTTTCAATGTAAAAGATTTGAAGTCCACACATCATCTCTGTCCCTAAACACTGCTATTTCTTGCAACCCCAGTCCACTCAGTCACTCGACGCACTCTGTAAATGCCATACCTTTACGGCTCAATAAACTTATTCACCTGGACTCTACAATTCCACTTTTCTTATACAACATATAAGGGTACTATTACCACTCTCCTCCAATCCTTTGGAACTATACCCTCCATGTTACACAACTTCCAAATTCAGTCAATCACCATCTCGCCTCCATCTTGATGTTCTTAGTAATTTCATCTTTTACAGATTTCTGTTTCTGAACTTTCTCCTCTACCCATTATATCCTTACTAATAACATCTTCTCACAAAAATACATTCATGTACATATCAAAACTAAATTTCACTAACTTTTCTCATCATTATACTATTTAATATTCTTTTGATTTTTAGTGTTCTTTACATCCTCATCCATTTCATCAGTTTATAATAGCACTCATCCTATTCATTATTCAACTGGGTTACACATATTCTCCATTCTTAACCTTTCAAAACTTAACACAGAGGAAGCTTACACTATTCCCTTGTGTCCTCTATTCATCCTCCTTCCAAACTGTTCATTTACCTCTTGTTTTCTACTACGTATACACCTTTTAGTATTTCTTTTTTCCTCCTTATATATTTTTATATATATATATATATATATATATATATATATATATATATATATATATATATATATATATATATATATATATATATATATGCTATATATATATATATATATACTATATATATATATATATAATATATATATATATATATATATATATATATATATATATATATATTAAAATATTGAAATAAATATTTTTAAATTTTTTTTTGAAAAATTCCATTTTCAAAAAATTGAATTCGGGGAAAACCGGTCAATTTTTTCTGGGAGAAACAACGGACATTAAATATTATTACGTCTGTGCTTGTCCAAACTAATTTGGATAGAAAAACATAAGTCTAAGTTATATTTTATTGTTTTTTCAAACGTAGATTTTCAAAGGTATGAGTATTATTTTCATAGTTATATGCTATATATTAACTAAAAAAAATTATGACAATAAATTTTAATAATTTCTAATAATAATAATAATAATATTTACACTTCCACAAGGACATGGAGGAGGAAGGAATGTGTAGATATTAGTTTACGGTGTTTTAATTAAAAGGTAGTAAAAAGTTACTGGAGTCGCCGATGATAAATATAATTTTTAACACTATTTTATTTTTAATAAACGTGATGAATCTTAATGCGCGAGCAACACGTTCCTCGCGAGCTACGGCCTGGGCACCGCCGCAGTGTAGAGAACAGTATGATTTCGTTAACCAGTGCTGCGATATATATATATATATATATATATATATATATATATATATATATATATATATATATATATATATATATATATATATATAAATATATTTTTATATGCTCTCTGTAGCGAGTAATGGCTCATGATTAATGTCTTTTGATGCAGAGATGACTGATCAGATGGGATAAAAAATAAATCAATCCTTTTTTCAAATTTCATTATTTTCATTTTCATTATATATATATATATATATATATATATATATATATATATATATATATATATATATATATATATATATATATATATATATATATATATATATATATATATTATTTTTATTTTTTTATATATATATATATATATATATATATATATATATATATATATATATATATATATATATATATATATATATATATATATATATATTTATCTAATGTTCAAAAAAGTGGATTAATTAAAATGAATTAATATTAATTTAACATGCCCAGGTAATCTCTAAATTTGTCTGGATCAATTGCGAGCACATTACCAGTATTATTATATAATGTTCAAATCTCAGCCAATCAAATTGTGCAAAGAAATGTATAATATAACATACAAAAAGTCTTTCTAAGACTGTCCTTTAAAGATATTTGAGCCAGTTTTTAAACATTACAACAAATTTACAACTTTAAATTTGAATTAAACTTTGAACTTTGTAAATATAATGGATTATACGTGATTATAAGTTAATAGTGAAATTGCAATATAGCTTATCCTACTGTATTACAAAAAACAGATCAATTAAAATTCACTTACTTTATTTTATTTTACACTTTATCAAAATATTATCAAAGATATTAAAAAAATAAAAAAATGGTATTAATCTAGTTTTTTTGAGAAAATATGCATTTAATGAAACACTTTGAAAAGTGTCCCTGCTATTATTTCTTTCTTCATCTTTACTCTTTAGTTAGAGGTGTAAGGTGCCTTTAAGCATCAGAAAGAAAAAGCAGTAGGAGGAAACATGACAAACGTGAAGAAAGCCCAGCCTTACCGCCCCCTCAGTACCATTAGTTTAGAGCTCGTCACAGACAGAAAATCACTCTAGAGCATCATGGGACGTCGGACCCTGCTGGTAAATCGTCAGAAGTGAAGGGTTCATCCATGGCCCAGGTGAGCCCAACCATGCTGCCCTAAAGCACCATCTCCTGCCTCATGCACCTTTATTCCTTACTCTGCCAAACTCACATTTCTCTCCTTCAGACATTCGTTCACGACTCAATCCACTTTCTCTTGGTCTCTCCCAGCCGGTTGGTTTCTGGCACCTCCACTATACATCAAACTTGTAATGACTTTCATTTGTCTTTACACATGACCAACCATTCTCAGCAAACTTTCATTTTAATAAGGCATTCACCCCTCTCATTTACACCTTTCTTCACACCACACAACTCTCTAATAAGTTCATTCACTATTTTATTAATTCTTCTCACCCTAGCATGCCCTAAGATTGTTATCTGAACACATTGAACTTTGAATCATACTTCTTATTTCAGACTTACTGGTCTGCCACTACCATCTGCCACAGGCATACCTCATGTAAGACTCTAGCACTCAAGGGCTTGATTCTTACATTCACCATTGATTTAATTGCACCAGCCATTCACCACTATTCACAACTTTCCTACTACACTCTGCATCATCAGTTCCCTTCTCATCCAACACTTACCTAAATGTTAAGCTCAGACACTTTAGTAAGCTTATCATCAATCAACAACTTCACACTGAGGACTGTCACTCTCCTCTGTACTGTAACTTACTAACATAAAACAACTTTAAGCCCCTCCTTTTATACCCTGCCAGATATCTCTACCAACATTATTTAAACTTCTTCAGATTCGCCATGGAACTTGAATAAATCTACTGCTGTGATGAGGCACCACTCACCTCTCATTCTCCATCGTTCTAACCTGTTCCTGCCATTCACTCAAATTCTTCATAACCACATCATACATTGAATAACCAGGAGACATAACAAAGCCACTATACTATATTATTTGTTGTTACTAAACTCAATTTTAATTTTTCATAGGACCAAGACCTCACTATCGTCATATATACTTTTTGATTCCATTCAGAAACTTTACCAACTTTATAATATTAATACCTGCCATAAACCCTATTAACTATCATACGCCTGTTGTAAATCCATAAAACCTAGATATAATTTATTCTTCTATTATTGTTAACTAACTATTATTATTAATTATTAATTGTATTATTATTTTTGAGCAATTACTAATTATTATTATTATTAATGTATTATTATTATTATAATTATTATTATAATTCTTAATATATTATAATTATTATTATCTATTAACTACAATGATATTAACAATACCATAATTATTATTATATTTATTGTATATTCATATGAGTTATAATTGAAATTAATATGAATTTGATTTTTCCTGTTTTTTTTAAATTTTTAATCTTCGTTTTATTTAATTTTTACGAAGATATTTAAAAAAAAAAAGAAGAGCCAATTTCTAGTTATGTAGATAAATATATATATATATATATATATATATATATATATATATACTATGCTATATATATATATATATATATATATATATTTTCTCTCCTTTGATAAGTTCCCCATAAGGCTGATGAAGAAGTTATTTCAATGTTGTATAGGTGGAGTGTTTTATAGTTTGGATAAAAAGTGGTTTGTAGATGAGAAAGCTTAGTGTATAACTAAATGTGCAGGTGTCATAGTCGTCATGGGAAATAGTAGTGGTGTCCAGGGTTCAGGCAGGGCCACTATTCCCTCATATATATAAATGATATAGGCCAAGGACTTAAATGAGTTCAGGTTTGCATATGATACCAAGTGGCCACCTCAATTTAGGAATAGTGAAGGATCTGGATTAAAACTGATCTTGATAAACTTTGGGTGGGCAGACGGGTGACTGACTGAATTTTAATAGTAAAAAGTGTAAGTTCTTCACAGGTTTCTCAAATAAAAGTTATAACTACGATATGAATGGGGATTAAACTAGGTCTGGACAAGAAAGAAGATTTATGTGTGATTATAAGCTTTGGAATAAAGCTAATAAGATGCTGGGCATAATAAAATGCAATGTTCAGAACAAGAGTAATAAACTGACTACTAATAGCTGTATGCCAGGCACAGTGTGCTGGACAAGTTTGGGGCCCCTTATTGAAAGACTCAGATAAGCAGAGAGAGTGCAACGGAGAATAACAAGGATGATTTCTGGGTTTGAGGGTAAGGAGCTATGAGGAGAACTGAAGGTTCAGGATATTTTTCTGTAGAAGGCGGTTTACCCTTCAAGGACATGATACAAGTCTACAAAATTTTCCAACTATTGATAATACGGAGACCAATAAATTCTTCATAGTATAGCACGGACGGGACCTGGGGGCATAACAAGAAAATTAAGAAAGCATACCATCTTGATATGAAAGCATTGCTACAGCAATATGAGGGTTGTACAATGTCAAGATGTTTAACCACAGAGTTGTATATATATATATATATATATATATATTTATTCTATATATACATATATATATATATATATATATATATATATATATATATATATATATATCCTTCTCTATTATATATATATATATATATATATATATAATGAATAAAGGGGCTCGAACTGGAAAGCGATGACTGCTGAGAGAGATACCACACCTCGCTGATATATATACACGCATATATATATACATGCTATATATATATATATATATATATATATATATATATATATATATATATATATACATACCTATATACTATATATATATATATATATATTCTTTCTTTCTTCACCTTCCTCTTTGCCCCAAGATTGGGGGTAAGGTGCTATACAAGCATCGGAAAAGAAAAGCAGTAGGAGAACATGACAAACGCCGAAAAGAAGCCTTACCGCCGCCTCTGTACCATTAATTAGTAAAGGAGCTCGTCACAGACAGAAAATCCACCTAAGAGCTTCACGGGACCGCGAATATCACTATGGGTATATATACCTATATACTATATATATATATATATATATATATATATATATATATATATATATATATATATATATATATATATATACTATATATATATATATATATATATATATATATATATATATATATATATATATATATATATATATATATATATAAAATCAAACAAACCTGTTGTCTTTATTTTTCCTCCTGAAGTTTTCTTTACTTGCCTAAGAGATGGTTAACTTCAATTTAGGGTTTACTTTTTCTTGTACTGAAGTCTGCCTCTACTTCATATGCATCTCTTGGCATTTGGGTCATTGAAACGATTCACATAATTTGCAATTGAAACTCACCACTTTACCTGAAAGAATAAGCAAACAATTATGTAAAATAATACTGATAATTATGTTACATTGTTACATTTAAATTTTCCTGACTTTATGTAAATAAAAATCTAATATACTATTTTCAACAAACTTTTCCAAATTACAATATATGGGTAATACTATATATATATATATATATATATATATATATATACTATATATATATATATATATATATATATATATATATATATATGCTCTCATATACTATATATATATATATTCACATATATATACCTTCTTATTTTAAAATAACTAACTATCGGAAACCATGTAAATTAGTGCCACTAGTTGCAAATAATTATATTATAAAAAGAGTTCCTGTATATTTATAATAGGAAAAAAATTACACGTAAATTTGAACAATGCCAGGAATTAGAGGATTTTAGTAATATATTAGTATGTAATTATTATTATTCTATTGTATTATTATTATTATTATTATTATTATTATTATTATTATTATATTATTATTATTAATGTATTATTATTGTAGCTGGGTCGGGGTAGATCTACAAAAGTTATTTAAGCCCTAGAAATTTTTGCTCTAGCCTCATATGACTGGTGCATGTTTGCTTTAGTTCTAGAGACTGGGGACACGCTGTAATAATAATAATAATAGCGTAATATCATCATGTGGCTAATATGTGTATATATGTAACAATTCAATATTGACTTTTATCAACATTCTCCTACCTTTTCTTCCGATGCTTGGCAACCTCCCAATCATGGGAATAATAATAGATAAAAAAAAATATAATAATAATAATAATTTGACCTTGTATCTTTTGGCGAAAATGAATGAAAAGTATGGTTATATGGAATATTCGAGGAATAAATGGTGGTGGATGTATTTAGAGAGCGTAAATTTAATTTGCATGCTGCGTGGTGTGGGGCGAAATGTGTGTGTGTGCTGAAGAGGAGAGGAATGTGAGGGGAAATAAGGATTTGAGATGATTGGAAAAGAACGGGCGCATTAGTTTGTTGTAGATTTTACAGATACAATGGTTAAATTCAAGCTTGAGAAGGTTTGTAGCATACCTAAGGCCTATCTGAAGGTGATGTTGAGGAGAGTGAGATTATCCGGAACAATCTGAATGATGTTTTGGACGGGGTGGATGGTGGCTTTAGAATAATTGTGGACACTTACAAGGGAATAGGAAGATGTTCTGGAAGGCAGTAAGAAAGGTTAGGAAAGAGAGATAGGGGAATTTTCATACAATAATGAATAATGGTGGTAATTTCGTTACTGATGATTCTGAAATGGATGTGAGGGAACACTTCAAAAATCTGCATAACATTGGAAGTATAATGAGGTGATGGTGAATGTTTGTGTGGGTCTGATGGTGCAAGAAAGAATAGATATTTTGGGGATGAGGTCATTAGTAAGGAGGAGGTAATGGGTAGAGAAAGAAAGTTGAAGAATGGCAAATCTGCAGGTATAGATGGAATTACTGGTGAAATGATAAAGAATGGAGGTGAGATGGTGATTGATTGGATTTGGAAGTTTTGTAACAAAGAATTTATGGAGGGTATAGTTCCGATGGATTGGAGGAGAGCAGTAATAGTACTATTATATAAGGGTAAGGAGGATAAGGGTAACTGTAGGAATTATATGGGAATTAGTTTATTGAGTGTTGTAGGGAAGATATTATGCTGGTATTTTGTACGAAAGAGTGAGTCAAGTGACTGAAGGACTGATTGGTGAAGAACAAGGTGCGTTTAGAAGTGGTAAAGGATATGTGGATCAAATCTTTACATTGAAACAAATGAATGAGAAAATGAGGGAGGAAAAGAATAAAATGTATTTAGGTTTTATGGATTTGCAACAGGCACATGATAGGATTAATATGGAAGCTCTATGGCAGTTGCTAGTGATATATGGTGTTGGTGGTAGGTTTCTGAATGGAATCAAAAGTATGTATGACGAAAGTGAAGCGTGTAAGAATAAATAGACGAAAGTGATTCGTTTAATATTAATAGCGGAGTGAGGCAGGGTTGTGTTATGTCTCCTTGGTTATTCAATTTGTATATGGATGGGGTTATGAAATAATGAGAGGTGGGGTTGGCCAGGAATGTGTTTAGAAATGGATGGCACAAGAATGGAAGAGAGTGAGGGTTCCCTTACCTATTTAATATGAGGATGTTTTGGTTTTGTGTGGCAAATCTGAAGCGAGTTTGAGAGGATTGGTAGAGAGATTTGGCAGGATATGTAAAAGAAGGAGTTTAAAAGTAAATGTAGATAAGAGTAAGGTTATGCTGTGAGTGAGACGTCCTCAGTGTGAAGTATGTTAGATGGTGAGCAGCTGGAAAAAGTGTCTGAATTTAAATATTTAGGATATATATTGGATGATAAGGGAATGGATTATGCAGTGTAGCAGGAAAGTTGTGAATAGTCAGGAAGGATGTGCTGGGCAATTAAATAGTAGTGATGTAAACGGCGACATGCTTGAAGTGCGTTCGGTCTTACATGAGGGGTTATGGTTGTTAACCAGGGTGTGGAGTCGGTTCAAAATTTACCGACTCTGACTCTACCCTTTTTAAAATTACCGACTCCATCCTTTTGAAAATTACCGACTCCGACTCCACCCTCTGGAACAATATACTATATATATATATATATATATTATATATATATATATAATATATATATATATTTATATATAGTATATATATATATATATATATATATATAATAATATATATATATATATAATATATATATATATATAATATATATATTATATATAATATATATGAGGCTATGTTGTTACCTGTCTTAATGTATAGTAGTGAGACTATGGTCTGGAATAAGAGGTATAGATTAAAAGTACAATGTGGTTCAGTGGATCTTAGGGCGCGTTAGGTGTGAAAGGAATTGATAAAATGAGGAATGAACGTATTAGAGTTGTGTGGTGGGAAGAAAGGGATAAGCGAGAAAATAAATGAAAGTACGTTGAGATGGTTTGGTCATGTGGAAAGGATGGATGATAGTCAGTTGGTTAAGCGGATGCATAGTGGTGAGTGTTCTGGGAATCGACAGGCTGGGAGACCGAGGAAAAAGTGGATTGAGTCAGTAAAGGAATGCTTAGAGGAGAGAAATGAGTTTGGCAGAGGCGAGATGAAAGGTGCATAATATAGGAGTGAATGGCGGGGTTTTGTGAGAGGATATGGTTGTGGCCCACATGGGCCAAGGGATGAGCCCCACTTTGACGAGTTGCCATAGTGAGGGTCCGTCGCGGTCCCGTGAAGCTCTAGGGTGGATTTTCTGACTGCGACGAGTTCTCACTAAAAGGTATAAAGGGGGAATAAAATAATATAACATTAATAGTAATTTGAAAATAAAAAAAAAAGATACCATTTTATTCATATAAAAAAATCTTAATTTTCATCTCTTAACAACAGAATGATTAATAACTTCCTTCGTTTATATTGTGTAAAGATAGTTTTGTTAGGCTCTCTTTTTTTTCTGTATAATTGAAAAAGTATGTTTTGAGTCTTTTGTAGGGAAATATTTTTTTTGGAGTTCAATTTTGAGTAAGGTAAATGCTAAAATCCTTAACAATCTAAATATGACTGCACAGATCAAATGTATATACAAAATTAGCAAAATTTTGAATAGATATCGATGGAATAAGTAACTTTACAAAGATTTTTAAGTATGGACTATGATTTGCGAACTTGCTATCTAACTGGATTGAAAAATCATAAAAAAAAATTGTAATTGCCAATATCTTTTCATTTTAAATTGATTCTCATAAGAGGTATTATCATTTTTTCATTATCAAAAAGCAGAAGTTCCGTTCCAACTTCCAAAATGTTTCTAAACAAACCACATTTTCAATATGATTAAGAGCAGTTGTTGTCACTAATTATGGAGAATGAAATGAAATACATAAGAGTGTTTGAGAAGAAAGTTAAAGACAAATAAATAAACTTATTCATTCAAATTAATAAAAATAAAAAAGTAATTTTAAAAAACTGTAAAATTATGAGAAATTACGAGAGATTTTGCTTTACATTTAAACAAAATTGACCAGAAAAAAAA
>JABUQX010005538.1:0-2500 GCA_015478945.1 Trachelipus rathkii | reverse complement strand
GTGATACGGGATAATAGACCAAACATGGTAGCTGGTATACGGGAGAGTGGCTTCTATCAATTTCATATTTTATTCACATGTTGCAACTGTGCATTCACGATTCAATATTAAGTCAGAAGTCTGTTAAAGATATTTTATTTTACTTCAGAAGCATACCTCTCTATTTTCAACCATTCAGCTCAACGGAGCTGCAAAAGCTTTAAACTTTACAATGCAGCTGAAATGTCAAACAGCATAAATTAATTCAAGACGTTTCTACATGCTGGAACAGAACTTAAGATATGCTTAAAAGATTGTTTGAACAAAAAGTTCCCCTATCCATATACGCTGCTGAATGCAATCAGAAAATATTGACTGATTTTCAGTGGCAAAATTATTCCATTTACTTGAGCCATTTGACAACATCACTAAAACAAGCATTAAACGTGAAGTAACAGTCGCCCAAGTGATCCCTTCCATTTTAGCAATAAATCTATTTTTAAATAAGGCAATTAAAAGCAAAAGCTTCAGTGGAATAATTACACTCGTTGAAGAGCTTAAGAAATCAGTAGAAAAAAAAGACTTTCTAAGTTTTCTATGTGATAAAAGCTGTTGCATTTCTATGTGATAAATCTTTGTGTGTAGCTACTTTCTTAGATCTGCGATTCAAGCTAATTTTTCAACTTGAATCAGATGTGATAAGTTTTTTATGTTTCCTTTCTTAGGTTAGATGTCCTTTGTCCTATTGGTTCTTTCTTTTTTATGATGTGAGGTGTGAAAGAAGAAGATGTAACAGAGGATCTCCTGAGTATGGTGTCGACCAAGTTGACACTGGAAACAACCCCCTGTGTTCCCTTGTTATCCCTTACCATTTATTTATATTATTTTATATTATCTTTCTTACTTCCTTTCTTTCTAGTGATACAAGTTAAGTTCGTATTAACGTATAAGTAATGTACTCTTGTGTAGTGAATTTGTGTAGTGGTGCCAGTAAAAAGACTTGTCCCCTAAAGTAGCAACCTACTCGTATATACCCTGTCTGGTAGTTTCGTGAAGGTGCACCTTTTAGTAGATTGTCCAATTATTGTATTGTATAGAGAGTGGTTGCCTGTATAAGGGGTATAGTGTTAAAAAACCAATGTGGGCACCACAAATGATTAAAGTTAAGTAATTTATGGTAAACTGTAAATATTAATAAGTATCCGAGAATACTTAATACAAAAGCAACTTTTCATTCCCCATTTCATATTTCACACTCCGATCAACAAGAGAACATCGGGTGAGTTGAACTGAGTTTGTTGTAGTTGTTTCGTTACCACTGTAGCATTTTTCTCAAGATGAATCAGTAAAAAATATGGTCGTTGAGGCAAGGAAAGAAATGCATGAAAATTTAGCTCCTGACTCTTCTGCTGACGATGATTTACGTAGTGGGGAAAGTGAAGCTGAAGGTTCCATTTTCACTTCTTTAATGGATTGTTTTAAAGAAATTGTGGCATCAAAATCGCCATACAGAAAAGAAAGTGAGAGTGAAAAACGAAAGTCCCATTCTTCTGACGATGGGATTATTGTACATATAAGTAAAAGGCTACATACGGAATTACATCAAGAAATAAACAAATATATAAGTTTGCCTACTTTGACCAGTGAAGACAATGATATTCCCTTCAATTGGTGGAAAAACACTGGAAATAGTTTTATGAATTTGAAAAAACTAGCAATAAAATACCTTTCAGCTCCACCGTCATCAGTCAAAAGTGAAAGATATTTAGAACAAGAGGAAATATTTATGAAGCCACAACAAATAGGTTATCCCCTGAAAATGGAGAACTGCTAAATGTTCTGTCATTTTAACCTTAGAGCTTATTCAAAAGAAGTTTAGTTTAAACTACGAAACTTTTCAATTTTCATTTATTATTTTTAATATGTGAATGGTTTGCTATAGCGTAAGAACATAGTTTATTTACTTTTGGTTTATTACTTTGTAATAGTATCACTGGTAAATTCATGAAATTTCTGACAGGGTTTTAAAATTGATTATGATGTGCTGATTCCAAAATGTAATCGGTTTTTTGCATATCACACCGCATTTGTGAGAATATGTGTGTAACACTAGAGTGTGTATAAATTTAAATGATTTTTAACCTTTTCAAGAGGGTCTACTCACAATTATTGGGATGATATATATATATATATATATTATATATTACCAGGAGTAGTATATATATATATTAATATATAATATATATATTATATAGTAATATATATTATTATATATACTATAGCTATATATTGGATATATGAACGGGAGAGAAACAAATCGCAATGATATGAAACATGTCTTTGATAGATATATGTTAAACATATAATACAACAATGAATAAAGAGTAATATGGGAAAACAACAATGAATTTAATAGAAGGAATGGTTTAGTTAAGTCGTAGAAGCATACCTACGGTGGTAGTAACTTTCTCTTCGTAGAACGATCTTACTGTGCAATAGCGTCCTGAAAGTTAATCCTCAG
>JABUQX010005537.1:27500-35000 GCA_015478945.1 Trachelipus rathkii | reverse complement strand
TCAAAAACCTTTTCCAAAGCATCGGATGAATTGGACACAAGTTCTCTAATAAATACTTCTTTATCGGAATACAATGATCTAGCTACAATATTTAAAAGTTCTCGAGTTTCCGCTTGAAAACTGTGTTCTTCTCTCTAGCTTTGGAATTTACTGCTTCTTGAAATCTTGAATTGCTTGTATGGTATAAGATGCGAGGCGAAATTTAACAGGATGAGGAATTATCTTAAAAAAATAAATAATAAATACAATTAAATACCAATAGAGAATAATCCTAAAACTACAAAATATGTTTACTATTTCTTTAGGGGATTCATTTATTAAATTTTAGTACAGTAAAGGCACTGATAACACAAGTGCATAACTGGAATAAATGATACAAATGCGAAAGAAAACCACAAGAGATAATAAAAATCCAAACACGACAGTAAATGGCATGTCAAGGGGGGAGGATGAATATAGTTTAATGAATTTATATGTTTAATTTATGCTGCAATATTTTTTCTGGCATAACATTTTATGGGAGACGAGGAACTACCGAGGGTCAGCATTGATTTTTCAATGGCAACAGGAGCGTAGAACAGTATTATTTTTTTATTTCAGCTTTTATTCACACATTTCAAAAGTCTGTTTACTATTTTCAAAATTTATTTATTTAGTCTCCATTCATTTTCATTCTTCTAACTTTGTCAGTTTATTTTCATTTTTACTAAGGGCTTGTTACTGATATTTATCTGAAAATAGATTATTTATGAAAGTTCTGTGTATTACCAAACTTCGAAATTCTCAACCCACAGGTGACTTAAAATTTTAAAGGAATTTTGAATGTTTCTGTTTATGGATTTATGTAACTTATAGAAAACTTTGTTTGAAGTGAATTACAGTTTTTCAACATTTTTTAAATTGTTCAATAAAAGAAATTTCATTTTTGTATTCATTTTATTGCTAGCTAAGAAGGATATTCAACAGATAAAAGTTTCATAAAAAAAAAAAAATCCTAAAATTTTAGTTTGTGCTTTGAAATTTTACAGTCATCATTTCTGTTACTTAACTCTACATAATTCACGATGGTTGCAGAGTACATAAATAAAAGAAGTAAAGAAATGTCCTAAATGAGAATTAAAAAAAGTCTTAAAAAGTATTGATATTTCAATGCTTTGTATCATTCATATCTAAACAAATTTCTTTTAAGCTTAAAATTTGAGTGTAAATGTAATTTAGAGTTTGGAACTGATTTGGGAACATTTAAAAAAATTACAGATAAATTTATGTTAACTTTAAGAAAATTTTATATGGGGTATGCGATCACTATTTTTGCTGTTATGACCTCTACTGGTTAATTGTTTAATAGGCTTTTTACACCACACCAGATTCCATCACAATTGTATAGTCCAATTTACAAGTTTTGGTGTTGTTACATTAGTCTTAAGACAGTCGTAGGTCGAAAAATGGAGATTCAGTGGAGCAGTTACTGATATATTTTTTAATGGCTATATGTTTCTGAAAGTTCTTTACTTTTGGGTTATCAGGACAGGTGTACTAGCTTTAGTGAGAGGAGCAAAAGTGTGACAGGTTTGATTTTTTTTTCTTTTCATTTTTTTTAAATAGGAACTCCTATGCAGTTGCTTTTTCTTTCTGGCAAACTCAATATTAAAATATATTGAAAATTGGTACAAAATATAATCCCTAATATACAAGGTATCTAAATATAAATTCTATGGTCCTAGATATATTCCTGTCCTCACATAAATGACAGAAGCAAATATTTCCATTAAAAAAAATTAAAAAAAAAAAAAAAAAAAAAAAAAAAAAAAAAAAAAAAAAAAAAAAAAAAAAAAAAAAAAAAAAAAAAAAATGCACATACCACTTTGATTTTTACCTTTTAATGTGAATATTTTAATTTTAAATTAAAAAAAATTAATAATAACCAATTTTTTTAACTTACTTGAAAATAACTTAGGAAATAAAAACATATACAAATAAGTTATTGAAAAATTAAAGATCTGCACAAACCTTTAGTCATACATCTTATTATCTTCCAAGGATCAAAATTTCGTCGATTGTGATGTTGACATTCCTAAGAAAATTAAAAAATTCATCAAGTTTCAGAAGGGAAACTATAGTAATTAAATTTTTTTTTAAAAATTGTTAAATTTACCAAATGATAATTGCAGGTGATGCTTTTCAGCTAATAAACCAAGGAGATTATGGTTAGAATATATATCCATCAATAGGTTAATTTACTCTTTCATTTACAGTTGGAAATTGACCAAAATTTACTCCTTTGATGTGTGCAGAAGTAACAATGACGTAAAGACATTCATACATAAACACTTCAGCGTTTGAATAAGCTTAATGACTCAAAGGAAACAAAAATTTTTCAATAGGCTTACAGTACACAATGACATGGGCTTGCAAAAGTTCTGATAGCTAGTAACAAGTAAAGGAAAAATTGAGAAAATTGACTTGTTAAATAACTTAAGGAATCTGGCTTAAAATTCATAAGACAAGAAGAAGAAGAAGAAAGTTGAAAATCTATGGATTAAAAGCCACCTGCTGCCTTGTAAGCCATACTAAACCTGTGGCGTGAAAGGCTGGAAGTCCAAAAAAAATCATAAATTATCACAAAAAAGAATAATAATAATGATGATCAAAATGCCTTCTACTGACAACAAAATTGAACAGCTATTGTTCAGTTAAAATTTTAATGTCAGGTAGGCAACATTTGAGTATTATCAAACTAGTTTTCACTCTACGACTAAACTAAGAATAATGATATGAAATGCTTAAATGTTGCATTAGGCTGCAAATCTAGAAAATGTGTTGAGAGATGTGTAGATTATGTGTAGATATTTTAGGTTTAAGTGAAGTGAAAAGGATGCAAACTAATGACAAATAGAGGAACCAACTGGTAAATCTGGTTTATTGGAAGGGTAATTGCAACAAAAATCATTGGATTTATGTTGACAGAATCAGTGGCAAGAGCGCATAATGAAACACTGGGTCACTTCAGATAGGGTTCTACTGGTGCAAATGAATGAAAATCATTCAGATTTGTTTCCACAATACAGTATGATGAAGATGAAATAAACGTATTCTATAAGCAAAATGCTGAGAACTAAGCAGCCATGTAAATATCATAAAGTCTTTGTCATGAGGAACTAGAATGCAAATGCTGGGAATGAAAGAACTGGTGACAAAGTCAAGAATGATAGAGGTGAGAAATGGATAAAAGTGTATATAAAAAATGAGCAAATAAATGGGAATATACGGTATGGTTTAAACAACATACAAGGTATTTGTGGACAAGGAAAAGCCCAGAAGACAAAAGTTGGTCAAATGGAATGGACTGCAAAACTATGCAGTATTAAAACATTTTAGAAATGCATTGATAAAAAGTCAATCAATATAAAGTGATTTAAGAAAGAGAGAAATTGGTTTTTTGGCCCATTTAAAAAACATTTCATGTTTTGCAAGCCGTTAATCTTATATGCTGACAGTTCAAAAAAAAAAATTTTTTTTTCATTAAGAGTGGTTTTTGTATCTTGAGGTAAGGCACTTTTTGACATTTAAAAGGAGCTAGCTTTAATTTTATGACCTTAACTCTGATAATTCCTAGGACAAATTCTCAAGTATTGTGCTGTTAAAAACATATTAAGGAATAAACTTATCTTCTAAAAATACTCCTTCAACAAAAATTTTTTTTTAAAGTTTTTATCAAAATTGCTAAATAAACATTTTTGGAGTGATTTCTTTTGGGGAAAGCAATTTATTTAAAGTTTGAAAAAATAAAAAAATACATATAAACAAAATTAATCTTCTTAAAAAAAAAAAAAAAAAAAAAAAAAAAAAAAAAAAAAAAAAAAAAAAAAAAAAAAAAAGAACTTTAAATCTTGTATCTACACCTTTTATCTATGGGGTGTTCAAGTCAAATGTGACTTTTTTTTAAAACATTCCCAATTTTAGAACTCAATATATCTGGTGGGTAAATATATAAAAGTCAAAAATGTACACACACATCAAGCTATTTTATTAAAAGTAACTCCCCATAAAATACTGAGTTTCAGACTCAAGTGGTTTAAGAGATACAGCATTTCAAAAGTTATAAAAATTCATTATTTCAAATATATTAGGGTCTAATTAATTACTTGTCTTAATGCAAATTTTTCTAGACAATTATAGTATTAGTTATGCTTTAAAATGTAAACAATCATCATATGGTTACATGATACTATTGAAAAATAAGTCAAGAAAAGTTAGCCATTCAGGGATGGTTTCATTATCAAAGGGAAATTTGTGAAAGTGATATTTTGACAATTTCATTAATTTTAATCTAAGCTATACAAAATAAAATGCAAAAACGGCATTACTGGATGAGTTCTAAAACTTTCATTTTGGGCATTTTTCTTTTTTTTAAACTTTGTATTCCAATTGAGCATCATTTTGGGCATTTTTCTCGTTTTTAATTTTGATTCTAATGCCAATTGAGCACCAAACTTGGTGTCAATTGCAAATATATTTTAACATATTCACCCCAGAGAGATGTGCTCTGGAATGTTTTTTAGGTTTATCCCTTTTAAATTTTTTTTTTTTTTTTTTTAAATTTATTTTTTCACACCCTACTCTTGAAAGAGTAAGACACAAGAACTTTGGGAAATATATGAGGAATAAAAGGTCTCTTCAATTATGATAATAAAATAACATTGATAAAATAATGTACATTCATTTTGTTCCCTCTCACTTCTTCCTTTGTCTACTGCATTGTCCTACTCAATATACTTATATAGGGTAGCTCTTTTTAAAAACGCATTCCATTTTAAAATCTAAAACATTGGCCCAAACAAATAATAATAATAATAATAATAATAATAATAATAATAAGATTAATATATATATATATATAATATATATATATATATAATATATATATAATATATATATATAATATATATATATATATATATATATTATATATATATATAAATATTATATATATTATATTATATATATATATATAATATATATAATATATATATATATTATTAAAAAGATTAAAAATAAAATAAATTATACTATACCTTAAGGATATATGAATCTTTTGTAAAGATTAATCGTTAGTACGAGTGAATTAGTTTAGATTTAAAATTAAAAATTATTTAGCTGCTTCTAAAATTGAAAAATTCTGCTCATCTTTACAATAAATCTTAAATATCTCTCTCTAAAAAAAAAAAGAAATGCTATTATCCCTTAAATTATAAATAATAATAATATGTATATATATATATTATATAATATAATATATATATATATATATATATATATATATTATTATTATATAATATATATATATATATTATATATATATATATATATATATAGCGTCGGGCAGGGTGACTTAGACCACTTTAGGTATAACTTCGTCTCCCGACTTTCCCCTAATGCACTTTTTGGAATTTTTTTTTCCTGAAATTCAAGGCCATATAGTATGTAATAACCAAACAAAAAAATTAATAATGTAATTCTAATAATAATAGTTTTATAAAGTTTAAATAAAAGCTCATTCAGCCTGACCTTGGAGGGGGGAATCGGACCACCATTGAGGGGGGACTCGGACCACTGTTTAAATTCCTCTTTTACATATAAATTCAATTTATATTTTAATTTTACTTAATATAATAATTATATATTTAAAATTAGTAGTAATTAATAAAAATGTCAATAATGTGATACATAAAATAAGAATTAAAATGTGGTGGTCCGATTCACCCTTCTCCGCTCACAAATTTTGACATTTTTTGGAATTCGTATTTTTCATATAAATTTCATTTTTTATTTTAATTTTTACTTAATATAAGTTAACTATTATTATATAAATAATTATACATAATAAAAAATGTCCAATAATAATAATAAAATACGAATAATTGATGGGTGGTCCAATTCACCCCATCATCATTTTTACGGCAGAGTGAATCAGACCAAGTTAGGCCCCATGATTTAGCCACTAATACTGTTTGGAACAAATATTTACTTTGCCAGTTTAAAGCTAATATACTCAAGTGTATACACTGGGAAAAAAATAATTAAAATCCATCCACAATTCATTTTATAAGTTAAAAAACTCACATTTTTCAAAAGTAAAATTCTATTGAAGCATTTTATACCCTAATTTATTATATTTTTTAAAAATATAAAAACTTTATATCTCTGAAGCATGGAATCTTTAAGTTATTCAACAAATCATTGAGGACGTTTTTGTGATGTATAAGCAATAGAACAGTTGTCACATAGACTATTCCACCTTGTTGCACAAGGAAGTTGTAATTGACATTTTTATTTATTTTTATTTCCGCCGACTTAGAACCCCAGATAAGCGTTAAGTTCCAAGAGCTGAACACTTTTGTAAAATGCACTGTGTAAGTTTTGCCAAAAGAACCTTCATCGTTAATTTTTATTGTCTTGTGCCATATAAGTAAACTCACAAGCTGAGATGCTACACTTTGGTGATTTTGTAAATAGAGGTATTTCAGTAATTTATTCTTTTGTCAAACCTCTTAGGGGAATTGTGGAAGTTGCGAAAGAGTCTCCTTCATCGGTCGATCTCAACTGCCCTGAATTAATCTTTGTTCTTAATCTACAACTAGTCCTTGATGACTGATAAAAGTTAATCTTCAAATTCTTGTATAACACCTTTGCCAAAGTCTCTCTCTTCAAACTGTTTATCTGGCGATAGTAAATGCGATTGATGCTTAATTAATTGATTCTTATATGAAATTTGATATCGATAAAAATATCTGTTCATAGGAATAAGGGGGTGACTTTATTCAGCATACTTGGCCTGTCATAAATATATGAGCTCCTTAAACTCCAGCACGGAGCAAGATATGTAAGCTGTGTCGCTTACGGTTGTAATCCTCATGATTCTGTTCACAAAAATAAAGCTTAGTATATTTTGATATATAAAATGGTTCATAATTATATATATATATGTAATATAATATATATTTAGGTATAGTAATAACTATATTATTATATAGTAGGTATAGTGATATAGATACTAACTGATATATAGATTAGTCATTATTATATTATCAATATATAATATATTATATATGGAAATACTCACTCAAAACAGTGGATGCCCGATCAAAACTCTGGATATTTGTATACCACACGCCCAGTCTTCATGCATAAGTATGACTGTTAGATAGATTTTCTTATTATTCTTCACGAAGACGTCTTCCACTATTTGCAAAATACGACTTCCAAGAGAAAGGCTTGACATCATAGTCAATGTGGGACATACACATGTAAAATTAATCATTAATATTCAGATTGATATAGTTATGTTCTTACAAAATAATGCAAGTTATAGAAATTCTATTGACTAAGCCTACTCTTGGGTTCACAAAATGCATCTTAAACAAGTTGATGCTGATGTGTCATGTAGATCACATGATAAATGTTAAAATAGATTCATCTCTGACCAGAGAACAAGTCCCT
>JABUQX010005537.1:5000-22500 GCA_015478945.1 Trachelipus rathkii | reverse complement strand
TAAGCAAAAGGGACACCTGGTTAAGAACTGTCCCAATAGGAACAATGATAGTCTTTGTTGTCCTCTGTGTAAAGGACCGCACTTAGGAAAGGATTGTAATGAGAGCCAGGGAAACTAAACCGCTCTGATGTGGAAGACCTCGCATCAGAGCCTGAGGCAATACTCAATAGAGAAGTCACATATGACAATTCAAATCTTGGAGAGTCTCAAGATGGTTATGGTGTACCACCTGCCCAGAATCAAATTAATATTAGTGTTACTGAATTGGAAGTACCGGAAATTGTAAAATCTGTAGGTGTTGAAAAGAAGGAAGAATTAGTAAAGGATGATGAAGTAGTAGATGATGACCAGGATGTCATTAAATTAAGGATGACAAAAGATACACTAGACACGTTAATCATTCACGTCTGTATTAATAATCAACCACAATTGGTTGATCTAACTGCTTTTGTTGATACTGGCGCCAGCATTAGCCTAATATCAGCCAGTTGCTATCATAAATTAAATAAACAGAAATATCAATTAGAAGAAACTCCTTATAAGAGAGTATCAGGAATTGGACAGGTAACCTTTCCAGTTTTGGGAGGAGTTACCCTTATTTTGGATTTATCACCCACTTACTCACTAAAGCCTCATAGATTGATCGTAATTCCAGATGGGATTACTGAGTACGACATAGTAATAGGATATGATATTCTACGGAAAGAGCATTTACTACCAGACCCCCATGAGGGTGAATTGGTTTGCCGCAAAGGAAATAAAGTTGTAACTGTATCCACAGATATTAGGAAAACTAATCCTCCTTCACACACTTGTACTTTGATTGAGAATGTGAAGATACCACCCAAAAGTAGTATAGCTCTGGAAGTAGGTATCAGTCCATTGAGTGGACAAGATGGAAAGCTTATTTTGTTAGAGGGTAAAATGAATGACAAAGTTGAAATAAACGCCTCTATATTAAACATAATAGGTAACAAGGCAGTGATCATTGTTAGCAACACTTCAGATAGTGTGAAAAAGCTGAAAAAGGGCCAACAAATAGGCAAAGTAGAGGTTATTGATGACGATCCATCAATAAATATAGTTGAACTTTCCAACCAGGAAGTGGTTGAGAAAAAGGAGTGGACATTAGAGACACTGTATGAGTCTTTTTGTTTGAGTGAGTCTGATATAACATCTTCAGAAAGAAGTCAAGTTTTGACTCTTTTAAGTAACTACCCTTCAGTTTTGAGTTTGAATGATTCTGATGTTGGTTGTACTTCGGTGATCAAGCATAAGATTGAAACAACTACAGAGGAGCCTGTACAGGTCCCTGTACGACGATTACAAGGTCCAGTATTGAAAGAAATAGAGGAGTGTTGTAAAAGACTGGAGGAAGATGGCATCATCAGGCGGAGTAAATCACCGTATTCCGCACCGGTAGTACCTATACGTAAGCCAGATGGTACCATTAGGTTATGTATTGACTATAGGGCCTTAAATAAAATAACAAAAGGAGATAGTTTCCCGATACCAAACTTGATTGACATGCTATTTAGCCTCAAAGGAATGAAGTACTTCACGACCATTGATCTGGTCAAAGGTTATTATCAGGTGGAGATGGAGGAATCGAGTATTGAAAAGACTGCATTTACGACACCTTTGTCGCATTGGGAATTTCTCAGGATGCCATTTGGTGTCAAAAACGGGCCTGCCACTTTTCAGCGCGGCATGAGAATAGCGTTGTCACATATACCCTGGACAGAGACAATGGTTTACCTAGATGATGTCTTGATAATTAGTGAAACTTTCGATAAACATTTGGAAATCTTGGAAAAGGTCTTAAAAGCCTTCCTGGACACTGGATTTAAGATCAAACCAGCCAAAACTTTTATGTTGCGAAAACAAGTCCAATATTTGGGGCATTTGGTTTCTGAAAAGGGAATGGTTCCATTGGAAAGGAATTTACAGGGAATTATGGATTTTCCAGCACCTACAACAGTTCGTAAACTTAGACAATTTATTGGGATGGTAAATTTTTACCGCAGACATATTCCCAGGTGTTCAGAAGTTGCAAAACCTCTTTTCGAACTCCTGAACCAGAAAACCTTAAAATGGACATCACAATGTCAAAAAGCCTTTGAAGAACTTAAAAGAGCTTTGATAGACCCACAACTGTTATCTTATCCTGATCGATCATCAAACGCTTCACCATTGTTGTTACACGTAGATGCTTCTAATGTAGGTGCAGGTGCTTGCTTGTCCCAAGAGCAACAGGGAGAAGTAAAACCAATAGCCTATATCTCCACAACATTCTCCAAAGCTGAGCAAGGATATAGTACTACTGAGAAAGAAGTAGCTGCCATCCGTTGGGCTGTTCGATCTTTGAAGCCCTTCCTGTATGGAATCAAGATCCTTATACATACAGACCATAAACCATTACTATTCTTGAATAATATGACTTTGGTTAATCAACGGGTAGCACGAACTTTAGAAGAGATTAACGATATTGACTATGAGTTAATATATGTACCTGGGAAAGACAATGTAGTGGCAGATGCCCTTTCACGATCACCAGTACCATTGATTGATACTGATATAAATGGTTCAGTAGTGAACCAAATTCCTGCTGGGTGCTTGGAAGTAAAGATGCCTGGGGGAGGAGATTCTCTATTTCAATGTTTTTCCACATTTCTCTTTGGAGCTCCTGATCAACATTTAACCATTCGGGGAGCAGTTATTCAAGAACTATTAGAGAACCGCAAGAGTTACAACTTACCTACAGGTAAAAATCACAAAACACTTACTAAACAATTACAACTTTTAAAATACCCAGGTCAGTTACCAATTGTACAAGCAATAGAAGCTTTCAGTCATCTGTACCAAGTAAAAGTTCTAGTATTTTATGGGAATTCTAAGCCCTTACAATTTGGCAATCTTCAGACCCTTAAAGTTTGTTGGTTATTGTGTCTTGGAGGAATACATTACAATCTGTTGACCAGAACAGAGCTTACACAAGAGATAAATCCCCAAGCCAAGGTTGTGAAGGCAGATGAGGGATTTGAAGAGTATGAATTGTTAAATGAATCTTTAGAAGAACAGCATGAACCCACTGTTTCACAAACGATCCAAAAAGCAAGTAACCAGTTAAACACTGGTGGGGAGGTATCACCAGTAGTTAAGTTCTGCCAATTATCACTTATTGAACATGAGGATCCAAATGTGGATGCCATAGCTTTAACCCCTGAGGAAGTACGTGATTTTCAAAAACAAGATCCATTATTGAGGCGGTTATATATAGCTATAAAATACCAGAGACCCTTAGTGGGTAATCTTAAACAGTTTGCCAGATTCAAAAGGTATATTTTTATCAGAGATGACACCTTGTATAAGATAAATAAGTATCAGTCTCATGAAAGTGCATACATTGTCCCTTTTACTATCCTCACTGACCTTGCTATTATGGCTCATGTGAATTTTGCTCATATAGGAAAAAATAAATTGATTTCATTAGTTAACAAATATGTGTGGCATACAAAAATTTATAATATTTGTTATGACATAACTACCACATGCTATAAATGCCAAGCTTCAAAAACAGCAAATATTATTTACACACCACCTACTATCAAGATCACTACTGATTTCCCCTTTGAATTGGTTGCCATGGACCTTCTACAACTTCCCAAAACTCAACAAGGTAATAATTATGCTTTAGTCCTGGTAGATCATCATACCAAATGGATTGCAGCGGTTCCAATAAAGAATAAACAATCTCTCACAGTCACAAACACTTTCCAACAGCTAATGCTTCCTTATTTACCCAATATACCTGAGAGATTGTTAACTGATAATGGCCGGGAATTTATTGGGCCAGTGTTTGAAGAGATGCTGCAGCTCAACAACATAAAACATATCCTAACCACTCCTTACACACCATCTTCAAATGGTGCTGTAGAGCGAATAAATAGAACCATCATTCAATATTTGAGAATGTCAATTACAGATTATACAAAATGGGATATAGAATTGCCTAGGATAGTCTTGATTTACAACCATACTGAGCATTCACAGTTGGGATTGTCACCCTGTGAATACATCTTAAAAGAACAACACACCCCACATTTGGGGTTATCGTGGAAAAGGAATGAAATGTATTGGCAGCCTGGGCATGCCCACTTTCAACCTTATGAAATTCATCAAAAAGTAGGATTAAAGATACATTTACCTGGGGACTTAGTCACAAATAAATTTAAGCCACGTTACTATGGGCCATATGAAGTTATCCAGGTGAATGACAATCAAGTAACATATATCATAGAATCTGAAGAAGGAAAACAATTTAAAGTGCATCATAGACAACTCAGGCGGTGGATATTACCACCCCATTATCTAGAAAACAATCCTCTTTTTCAAAAGTGGGCCATGGATTTAGGTGAACCTGAGCCAGTTGTGCCTCCAATGGAAGTGGAAGAAATTCCTGGTCCAAAAGTGGACATTCATAAAGATATTGTCATAGACCCATTTGACTTAGATGAAGATGATGCAGATTTTGAAGGTTTTGATATTGATGAAGACACCAAGAGGAAATGTGAGGGATTGTTAGAACAGATGAAGAGGAATCTTCAAATGGCGGAAAATGTTATACTTCCTTCCTTGGAAGCATCCCTTAATAAAGAATTGTCTAGTATAATCCCAGAGGGTGTAGACCCTGAGTTATCTTCGTTCTTGATGAATCAGACATCTATGTCAGTATTCCTGAAAAATAGTACCCCATCACCCCGTTTGATGGAATTCTTATTAGGCCATTACCGAAAGAGTAGAAGTGCTTTACGAAATTACAGAGTTTTTAAAGAGCAAGAAAATAGTGACATTACCGACAAAGAAGAACTAAGCCCATTATCAACTAGAGAGATCAGATTGGGAGATTTAGAAGAAGTAAGAAGGCGAATTTCTTGGGGCACTCCAATAAATGAAGAGACTCCTACTCCTATCATAGAAACAGACTTTTCGGGTTTTTCTGAGGAGTTAAATGATGGTGTTTTTGAGGAAAATAGGAGGAAAACTCTTTTGGAAAAACCATATACAAGATCAAAAGGTGCTTGTTTGGATCTTCCATTTGTTCAACCCTTTATTTTGGAAAGGAAAAGAAAGCAATAATTAAAACTTAATAACGTAAACTTAACAATTGAAAGAAATCTTAAACTTAATAATTTTAATAAAAATATTTCATAAATCAATATTGAATAAAAAAAAAGTGGAAACCAAGGATTACTGGATAAAGCAAAGAAAAAAATTATTAGCCCAAAGTCATCCCTGCGTTGTTGTCCCAACAACGGGTGGGGAGGTATGAAGAGGTGTGCTACATTCTTATATTTTTTCAGATTTGCAAAGTTAGTATTGATGAAGATTATTAATTATTTATTCAAAAGTTTTTATTAAAAGTTTTAGAATTGACATTATATATGTTCATGGACGATTTATAAATATATTAAAAAGATACTTACCCAATTGTGACATTTAAAGTAAGAAATAAAGTGAAAAGATACAAACTTGTGACTTGACTTGGTGTAAATATAAAGTGTTATCAAAGTATAACCATCATAAAGATCTCAAAAAGACCAATTATTTGGAAGTGAAAAAGTGATAAGATACCTCGAAGTGAAAAGCAAAACATCAGAGAAGTGTGATAATACAAAATTAAAATCCACCATTTATTGGAAGAGGAACACACAAGAGAAAACAACTCTCCTATTTTGATAAAAATTAAGAAGTCAAAAGTGAACAATTCCCTTATCCAAGGTAACCAAATTGTGGTTCTTGACTTAAAAAGAAAAGAGTGAATGCTTTATCCTTATTTTTCTTCATTGTTGAATTTTTCAACAGGGAATTGTTTTAGAAGACCAATTGTGGACAAACAAGAATTGTTTTGGAACTGAATCATTTTTGAATTCAACTATCTTAAGAGTGAACTATTTTAAGGAGCAAATCAAAAGTTTGGATTCATAATACCAGTCTTCATTAAAGTTTCAAGAAACCTTTAAGCAAAGAGTTACAGCCATTTTTCTTTGCATTTCCATAACAGATTTATTTTCCCTTACTGTAATATTACCATAGTTAGAACTTAAGCTGCGTTGTCCCATACATCCCATTAATCTACCATCATCCAAATTATTAATTAAAATATTTGTTTAAATCTTAAAGATTATTAATTAAACTATTATTTATTAAATTATTTATTGTTTGGTTATTAAACAAATTAACATTAATTAGGGGCATGTTATCATGCATAGCATCAATATATAGAGCTTTAGTATGAAAGGAGTTGTGCATGTTGGTAAGTGAGAAAAACCCCAGATTTAAACTGCATAAAACTAGTGTACATACTTAACTTATTTATGATAAATAACTGTAAATATATTTATATCTGTAAAATTTTGGCTGTCTTTCTTTGCCCATTTACTATTTTTGCTTGCAACCGCGCACGCTTGGTGTAACACCCTGTGTGAGTATCTCATTTTCTTTGTTTATGCCTGAATGTGCTTGGTTTTGCACCTTGTTTGCTCGTTTTATATTTTTCAGTGAGCAGAGAAATACGACCCATCTTTGAGGCGTAGCTTTTATTAGCTGAAGAGGCCAGTGGTCTAGTTAGAGAGTCTTTGGTGACCTTGGCATTTCTGTCACTGCAAACACATAGAAGACCCTGAAATTAAAAGAGCCAGATTTTGGTGAGTTGTTTTCCACTTGTCTTACCTACTAATCTTCTTTTTCAGACCAGTCTACCACTTCAATATATATATATTATATATATATATAGTATATATTATAATATATTATATATATATATATATATATATATATATATATATATATATATATATATATATATATATTATATTATATATATGCTCCATTTAACGATTAATATCTTGTAAAAATATTCCCCATATATATATATATATATATATATATATATATATATATAATATTATATATTTATTATACATATATATATATGATATATATATAATTAATATATATAATATATATATATATATATATATATAATATATATATATATATATATATATATATATATATAGTATATATATATATATATATATATAATATATATATTATATTATATATATATATATATATACTCTTTAACATAATTAACTTGTAAAATATCCCCATATATATATATATATATATATATATATATATATATATATATTATATATATATATATATATATGATTATATATATATATATATATATATATATATATATATATATATATATATATATATATATATATATATATATATATATATATATATATTTCTCTCTATGTTTGCGCGTATTTTCTATATATTCAGCTAACCCCGGTCGGGCGATCATAGTGATGTAGTAGAATATTTCTGAGGCGGGAATCAGCATTTTCTTGTTCTTGTATTGATCTGTCTTCATTTCTTCTTGCCATGCTGTATTAAAATTTGTAAAATCGATAACTCCCATCATATCATCGAAACTTTTACCGTGAAATACAAAGCTGTTGATATAAATATCATACATTAAGCGATGGGCGGTTTCGATGTGACTATCCAAAATATCAACGTTATCGAGCTTCTTCTCCACATCTGAATACATGTCGGTGAACATATTGATTGATTGTTTACCCCCTACACAGAAACCATATGGACCGGGTCTGAAGACGCCTGTTCCTGCTGTAGGTCTCCAACAGTTACGAACCGTGATGCAGGGTATATTGTTATGAAGGGACAGCACAAGAACGACCTGTTTGGTGTCTTGAGTTCCCCCGCCCGAGATAGTATAAGCCCATTCATTAATAGCTGAGGAATTTTTGAAGCCATCAGCAGCCCACATACTTACGATATCGACAATAAGAGCGAGATTATCGCACGCTAAGAATAAAGGTCTATTTTGGGCCCATGTAGGGGATAGACATGTCACATATCGTTCACCATTTGCTTTTCTACGGAAACAGAGTGTCAGGGCCCCTCTAGGATGTTCAATTCTCCACGCCACTATATCACGAACTATAGAATTAGCCATTTTAGTAATGTGATGACAACTGTGTAACTGAACAGACTATATACGATGGGCTTTAAATAATAACAGGAAGAGAGGTGGTGACAAGAAGTGTCGCGTGAGTTTTAAATTTGATAAGATTAATAATTATATATTATTAATGGTATACTAGTTAAGCTCTGTTTACATATACTCATTTGGTTTAGGGCTATTGCCCGACGGTGTAAAGCATTTTTTAGGTTATCGTTCATTCCAAGGCATAAGTATAGCTTAATGCTTACATGAGCAATCTAAACATTATTTATTACCTATTTTTTAAACAGTATGGTTTAAGTGTGTTTAATATTTATTATTAATATAAGTATATATATATTAATATCATCATATTTTATATTAACTATAGTATATTATATTATATATAGTTATATATATATAATAATTCATATCATATAATTATTCATATCATATATATACAGTATATATATAGTATATATATATAATTATTTTATTATTATTATATTATATTATACCATAATATATATATAATATATATATATATATATACTATATATATTATTATTATATAAAATAAAAATAAAAAAATTTAATAATTAAAAATATTTTATATTAAAATAATTAGTATATTTTAGATAAATTATATATATATCTTATATATATATATATATATATATATTATATATATATATAATATATATATATTATTATATATATATAATTTATAATTATAATATTGATATATATATATCCTACTATATTATAGTGTATTTTAGATAAATTAATATATTAGTATTATTATATATATACTTATTATTATATATATATATATATATTTAATCTATATATTATATATAATATATATATAATATATAATATATATTTCTTACTGTTTTTATCGGTTAAATAAATACTAATCTAAAATATTTCCATCTGCAGCTCATTGAAACATCTACGTAGAGAGGATGAATTAACCAAGGGCAAACGTCTGATCTCAAAGTCCGAGCGGAGGAAAATGATGATCGAAAGAAGAAGAAGAAGAGAGGCACAGAGTGCACATCCACAACGTCAACCTACTACACGCAACACTGTCTCTAAAGTTCCATCGATGAGACTTATCTCCAAGTACGAGCGTCGACAACTCCAGCGTCTTAGAGCTGAACAAAATCGTATCGTTACAGGCTCGCTCAATACTGGTTCTAAGGTCCCCTTGAAGAGGCTGATATCGAAGTATGAACGCCGTCAACTTCAACGTCTTAGAAATGCTCAACAGCAAACTGGAGCCGGTACCGAAGGAAATAGTTCCACATCTAATCCTATGACACAGCCATTTTGCAGAGGAGAGAGAGCTTTGACCTACATTTCAAAAACTAAAGGAGGGGTAAGTGCTGTTTATATATATATATATATATATATATATATATATATATATATATATAGTATATATGATTGATTATATATATATATATATTTTTATATATATTATATATAATATATTATATATATATATATATATATATATTTCATGGTTGATTTTATTAACAGAGGATCAAGGGACTAAAACGTCAAGCGAATATAAACGAGGAAGAGGCAGAGCATGTTTTTAATAAAAGACACGCTTCAGAAATCGTCTATGTCAGGCCTGGTCCTTCTAATGCAGACGATGATGATGACGCAGTGTCTCTCAATACAACGGATGTAGATGCTAATGCCCATGTCCCCCGTATTTCAGAGACTGTTCCCTCTTCGACTTCTATGGTGAGCATTAGTTATTTATTTAGACGTTGAAATATGTATTACTGAAAATAATAATATTATATAGCTTGAATAAAAATATTCATGACAGATTCCGTTTTTACAGAATAGAGATGGTAATCTTCAGCAAACAGAAACTCCACCACTAGAGAGGGAGGAGGGGAGGGATGATGGAGATTTCACAGCGGACGTAACAGAGGTGCAAAAAGGAGCCTTCGCTACTCTCTCGGGGATCGTTGATGTGCATAAGTATAATATTCATGTGAACACTGACAGAGTGTTCAGGGAAGGGATGGATTTGGGGGATGCATTCATGAGGGTGATTCACGATATTATTGAATATTTAAAACGGGATGTAGCGCATAACCAGTACGAGGTAAGAGTGTGGTTTACATTTTACGATAAAGATGGTAGATCGTATCATGTAAACATCCCTTATGCTAAAATGAATATGGTAGATTTAATTCCTCATTTAACAGAAAGATTAGCGGCCTCTTTTCAGTCGGGTGATGAAGCTACTTTCAGCGACTTTATAGCTGAGGTGCAAGTCCTACACAATCCGCAAGGTCAGGGTCCCTTGCTTCCCGGAGGGGTTGGTTTTGGGAATAGTCACATTATCAAAAGACATATGAGATCCAGTGACAACACTCGCGAAGTAGACGATGTAGGTTGCGGTTTTAGAGCTATTGCTGTGTGCCACAAACTTCTTACTATAATGAACCCAACGATGCTTATAGATGGTGTGCACAGTTCCACAATCGCAACCTTAGGCGAGGATATTGCTAGGTGGTGCGGTCTAGAGTATACAGATCCTTTATCCCCTGATAAGTTTCCCCTGATTGAACGAACATTAGGTTGTAGACTTTTTGTGTACAATAACGATCGTCACGGTGAGATGCACGTAATGTATAAACCACAAGAGAATGATAGAGATAAACCGCTTTATATAATAGGTTTTGATGCTGCTACAACTCATTTTTACTATCCTTTCCCCAGATCTGACTCTATT
Source organism: Trachelipus rathkii (assembly GCA_015478945.1). Lineage (NCBI taxonomy): Eukaryota > Metazoa > Arthropoda > Malacostraca > Isopoda > Trachelipodidae > Trachelipus > Trachelipus rathkii. Next base: position 11,686 of record JABUQX010005537.1, on the reverse strand, counting down.
AAATTATCTATTCGTAATGCAGAAGGTATTAGGTCCCCCGTATTCTGTCCTCAATGTTACAGTTTTGTAGATAATATGGCTGTACATTTAAGGGATGATTGTAAAGAGTATAGATGTGGGCAGTGCTTCACGCATAAATGTAAGGGTAATCTAAATAATCCGACCCCTCTTAGACACTGTAGTAAATGTAATAGAAAATTCTATAATGAATCGTGTTTCAAACTCCATCAGAAAAAGGTTTGCGTGAAGGTAAAAATATGTAAAGATTGTGACACTTTGTCATACAGCTGATAAACACGGTCATAAAAACCATGATTGTAAGAATATAAAATGTTTCACATGTGGTTCGAAGTATGATCCTAATGATGGAAGACATAAATGTTTCATGAAAAAACTGAAAGTGAATCAGGATGCAAAGAATGTGTATACCATATATTATGATATAGAGACGTATTTCATATGTTCCCTTAGCTGAACTGGGGATTTATGCTCATCACTCTGTATCAATTGATTTCCTTGTTTGTTGGTGAGCATGCTGCTTTGTTATAAATGTAGCAATAAGGAACTGGTAAATGAGAATAAATGTGAAAATTGTGGTGTAAGACGTATGGAAACTTTTCATTTAGATTTAACGTCCACTGATGTGTATGGTAAATGTCCAGTGGATAAATTTATAGAATATCTCGCCCTCTTTGCTTCAAAACATAAAAAAGATACAATAATAGTTGCCGCTCATAATGGTTCAAAATTTGATACGCAGTTTGTCTTCAGCAAACTGCTAGCTAGACCCTGGGCGAGTTCAATATCGACTAACCCTATAAAGCGAGGGACTAAAATTATCACATTGACCAGTCAGCACAATATTCATTTCAAAGATACATTATTATACATGCCTTGCGCATTGAAAAAACTACCTAAATGTATGGGGGTAGAGGGTAATCTGCCTAAATTCCTAGCTATCAGATAAATCTGGCCCAAATCATCGAAGTAACATAATTTAGTTACTCTTCAATAATCCACATATTCTTTAAAATTGAGAGAAAATAGGATTTTGAATGAAACTCCCGTTAAAACCAGAAAAACATGATGTAACATGGTCCATTCCGATTCCGAGATGATAGACTGTGTTCAATCATAGATGACATGGAATTGATGGATGCGCATAAAATAGCTTGTCTGGATGATTGTTGTACGATAGCTTCATTGTGTTTCAGAGTATTTAAAACTAAATTTATGCCGAATAACACTATAGCTCATATAGGGAGGGGTGGCGGGAAGAACTATTCATACGAAGGCATTAGATGGTTGGAATTTATGGAGATGTATACGGGACAAAATATCGAGCATGCTAGGAATGGGGGGGAGCGAGTATTTAAAATTAAGAATAAGTGTCTTCAGCCTGATGGATATGCTGAGGTACCGGTTACCGAATACACTGCTATTGATGGGGAGGATTTCGTAGGTTTGAGAGCGCTTAGAGTAGATGGTGATTTGAAAGGCAGGAATGCTCAGCGATGGAGAGGTATGGGTAATGTAGCTATGAAAAAGATTGTGTACTTGTTTCATGGGTGTATTTGGCATGGCCATCAGAACTGTGAGAAAGGTCGTAAAAATTTAGGTAAAACATCGAGTCTCGATCTTTATAGAATGGCTATGTTACAAGAATCTTTGTAAAGTATAGATTTTATACAGCCAAAAGTTAGTAAAATGAATTTTAGGGGAGTGAGTGAATGTGGTGCATGCGGCGAAGGCGAGGGTACTCGTGATCTTGTAGACTGAGGGGGGTGACGGAAAAAACTATGATTTAGTGCATAATATGTGGTCGATTAGTAGAATTGATTGGTGTAGCTAACATAATCGTTGTGTATTGGGTGATGCTTCTGTACGGTGAGGCGAGTACCGAAACCGTTCGTTTACTAGTTACGCCTTTTCCACCAAGAGGGACGGTGAAGATATATTATATTAGCACTTCACTCACTCCTACGCCCTCGGTTCAGAAAACGCATGGAGTAATGCCTACGGGGATTCCTACCAAACTTGTTGGTGATAAACTACCGAAGGAATTCGAAAGGTATATCGAAGACATGGAGACCACTTATTTTGGTGTAGCTTACGTTGATGTTCTCCCTCCTCAGAACTTGTACATATCGGTTTTACCCCGTAAATACGATAACCGGCTGATCTTTACCCTTTGCCGTACGTGTACAGAGCAAGGTTACGAGGGTCTGTGTAACCATACCGAAAAACAACGAGAGATTTCGGGTGTGTATACATCCCCTGAGTTGAAACTCGCGGTGTAAAGGATATAATAATAATCAAGAAAGAGTTACAGAGAATATTAGACATTTGCGACCGTACGAGTGGGACTGTTTGAACTGAGTATATGATTGTTTGCCTAAATGGAAAACTGAAGCCACCTCTGGAATTTCCTGTCAATGACGAACGGTACTCCACTGCACTGATTGAGGAGGCAAGATCTCTTCATGAGGCGCGTTTGAAAAATTGAGGGTGTGCTAAACTCGATAAAGCTATTGATTCAAAAACACATTGCTTACGGTACATAGAAAAACTTGTTTCCTATTTAATTTCATTGTGCGGGGGAAGCATGGCCATAAATCAGCCCCGAGGAATGAGACGATTATAATGCAATAGCTATGCCGAAGTATGGGCCTTAACCGAGCGATCCGATATTGAGATTCTCAATATCACCGTTGCAGGGCAGAAACATATAGTTTCTGTACGCTATACCAAGTACGCTGATCATACACCTAAATCAGCTAATATTCCCATCGCAGCATTCGTCACAGCATACGCCTAGAGTGAAGTATAGTAGAAGCGTTGATGGACTCTTAGGACAGCGGTGTTATACTGAGTCGGACAACGGATGCTGCATATTCAATAAGGCACGGCCTGCGAATATGTACCACCCGACAGGGAAGTTTTCTAGGAGATTTAACTGATGGAGATTGGTGACGGAAGGTTTTGGCTGTATAGTTTTCGTGGCATCTTGGACCTAGTCGGTACGCTAATAAGACCTGGGAAATAAAAGATGGGAGGTGGTAGAGCACATAGCTTAGGAGCTACAGGGTCTAACGCTAAAGTCAGTACTACGAAGATATCGCGTAAATCATGACGGGATGGTGAACAATCGTAATAGATAAAACGGTTAAGGGATGGTTGAGTAAAACACTAATAGGGAAGGTCTCATAATGAATATATGAATCGTTTCGTGACAACGAAATAACAGGGATGAAGACGTTACAGCATCTAAGATATAAAACAGAATGTATGAAGAGGACAGGATTTACTTAACTGGCTCATTAATGAGATTGTCATATGGGAACGATTCGGATAAACGCATATTGATACACATACCAAATGTATAGAGGAGTAACGAGTACCAGAGTCAGGATCTTTAAAGCTAGCAAGGAGGCGAAAGATGTACATTTATATAATAGTAAAAAGAGATTCAGACACACTTCTAAATAAGAAGAAGTCTTTGTGAGGTGATACCCGTTTACCGTACGCTCAATGGCTACACAGGCACGCTAATACGTATGTGATTTATAATATATACTATATATATTATAAAAGCTATTAATATTATATTATCATATACTAATATTTATGTAGTGTATATTATATGAAGTAATATAGGTATGATATAGTATATATATTATATGATATATTATATATACTATTCTATGTAGTTCAAAGTTGTTACTGCGTGTCAATATTTATATGCACGTGACTTTGGTGACGACAGTTATATAATCATATTAGGTTATATCTTATATTTTTTAGTAATAGTATATACATTGCTATATATTTTTGTATATGTAACTAGTTAAAGTATATTATATATTATATTTTGTAAAATATTTTTTTTTTTTTTAGGAGTCTATATGCAGAAAATAATTAGTATATTCTCTGACAAATCTGGCAGATAATAATTTGTTTCCCACATTGTTACCGATTTTCTTTAAACTTTATTTAAAATATATTTATACTATATATATGTTATATATTAGTATTTTAGTATTTTACATATTATTAATATATGATAATTATATGATATTGCAGTTTATTCCTCTAATACTAATATATTATATATAATATATGAAATAACATTTCAAGTAAAATTATATATGAAGAGGTTAAATAATCAATATCCCGTCTGTGATTTTTCCTTGTTTTGTCCTATTTATAGCTGTTATATTATACTAGCAATAAATATTTTACTGAGTGTAGTATATATATTTCTTATTTATTAGTCTGAATAGTATTTGGTCAAATTTGGAAACACTTCGGCAATTTTATTGCTCAAATAGCCGCAATTAAATTCCGGTGAATAATATCTCTTTATATCGTCATATGACAATTTCAAAATGTACACATTTAGAAATTGTAATGGGGGGAGTTTATCTAAATTCCCGTTTCTTTGAAGGATAGTATTAAATTGACAAACGCTTTGTAAATTCAATTCCAAGGAACCATCGATCTTTCTTATACTCCTTTGTAATCTGCTTCTAAATATTTTTGAATCCCAAGAATCCATCATTCTTTTTTCTAGATCCTTTCGCCACGATATAACTCTATGTAAATAGCAAGGTTGTTTATTTTGTTCGACGGGTATTCGCACTCCACCCCCTCGAGATCCGGTGGGTCGCAACGCCTTTAGGGGTTTACTCCCTGACCAAACGCCTTAACGTCCTGAAAATCCGGAATTATTTCTAATGCTAGTTTTTTTTTTTTCCGTGTCATGAATGAAACCAAACATACATATATGGATATATATATTACTATATAATATATATATAAGTATCTATATATATATATTAAATATTATATAATAAATATATATATATATATATATATATATATATATTATATATATTTGCACAATCTATGGAAGCGCTAAAAGAAGATACAAGTAAAGATGAATCATTGGGAAGTAGAAAAAAAAGATGAAGAAAAAAGGAGAAAAAGAAGCACCAGATGAAAAAAGTAGGAAAACACATGATCGACTTTGTTTTGTCGGCTTATCTCGCCGACCATGCCGCATAGCGCTAGAAGTATTGCTTACTAAAAGTTGATAATTATAACTGCTATCTATATATTATATATATATATATATATTATATATATAATATATATATATATTTTATATTATATATTATATTATATTATTATTATTGATTATTATTATTTATTATTACTTATTAATATATATATACTATATATATAGTAATATATACAACTATATATATATATATATATATGATATATTAATATATATACTATATAGTAATATATATATATATATATATATTATATATATATATATATTATATATAGTATAATATTATATATATTAATATAAAATATATATATATATTATATTATATTAATTATTATTATTCTTAGTTATTATTATTATTATTATTATAATTATTTATTATTATTATTATTATTATTTAATATTATTATTATTTATTATTATTATATTATTATTATTTATTATTATTATTATTATTTTTATTATATTATTATTATTAAATTATTTACGCAACCCCTCTTCAACATTTCCATTATTATTATCAAGCTGCGAGGTCTCTAAAAGATTCGAAATCAAAAGTTCAATTTCAAAATAATCTGAGGCTTAGCACAGTGGAGTACGACGTGAAGTCTTAACTCAGCGATCGAGGATCGTATCTCGGTGGCGAGAGGCACCGTTTCGTGTTCGAGATATGATAATTTTTAATAATGTGCGACCGTCACACAGCGAGTGTGCGTAACGTCGTCACAGTGTGTGACGTCACACTCACACACACAACACACACACGTGACGTCGCACAGCATGCGAGAGAGCCACGCGGGCGGTGCCGAGGCCGACGGTTCAGTCCAGCCAGAAGAACGCACGGCGCGGTCCCGTCCGCAATGGGAACAACCGGAAATGCGCGTCGAACCCCGGAAACATTGGAAGTCTGCGGGTACTTAATCCACTTCCCAAGTGTACTTATATCCATTTCCGTAGTGTACTTTAACAGCTGATGACGTCAGCCTGTGATTGTAAGTTAGCTTCATGAAAGTAAGTAGCTCCAATGAAAGTACGTAGCTCTATGTAGTTAAGTAGCTCATGTAAGTAAGTTAGCATCGTGTACGCGGCTTGTTATGTAAGCAATGTGCTGCGGCCGTAGCCGCGCACATGGGTATCGTAGCTCGTGTGTGTGTGTGTGTGTGTAAAAATGTGCTCACTGCACGCTTAACCATGGAAAATATAGCTTTCAGGGGGGAGGGGTAAATACGGCGTACATGAAATGTATAAAAAGAATGAAGAAATACCACACCAGATAGCCCCACCGGGGGAACTCCGAAAAACGCTCTACGGAAAGGACGCGTGAGTAACAATGGTGGGCGCCGCGCTCCCCAATTTGATTGGGATTGTGTGATAGTTATTACTATATATTATATATAATATTATATAATTATATATATATTATATATATATTATATAAATATATATATAATATTATATTAATATATATACTATATATATATTATACATATATTATATATATTTTAACATAAATGCTTTAGGTGAATTTTTTTTTTTGCCTAGGGCGGCATGAATGGTTATTTGATATACATATATATTATTATATATATTATATATATATATATTA
>JABUQX010005537.1:0-2500 GCA_015478945.1 Trachelipus rathkii | reverse complement strand
ACATAAACATAAATTGTCTTGGAAACCTCATATCACAACGGTTACTAGGGCGGCCTCAAAGAACTGGGAGTTCTGTTTAGACCGCGAGACTTTTTTCCCTCTTCTCAGGTACTCCAGCTATACATAGGTCCTCATCCTCCCTTGTATGGAGTACTGTTTCCTCATATCGGGGGGGGGGGGAGGCTCTGGTTGCACCCGGCTTTTGGACAGGGTCTTGTCAAAGGCCAAAAGGATATAAACTGTTCTGTACTTCAGTTCACCTACCCCTCTATCTTTTGCGCGTCGATGTTGGGTGCTTTTTCTCTTTTCTATAGGTATCCGACAGCGGCTATGTGTTTCGGGGAACTTACCTCTCGGAACAGTCACACCTTTACGACTTGCCTCTCGATAGCACCATAGGGGTGCTTTGTGGTCCTGCGCACGAGTTTTGGTGGTGGATATTGGTAAACTCCAGGTCTAGCTTCGCTGGCGTTGCTTACCTTCTTTCCATGCCACCTCTGTGTCTGTGGAACATCGCTCCTTCCATCTTCTGTGTTCTGCAGCTGAATTTTAGATCTCCCTTACTATTAAAGCCTTGCGTGCTGGTGTTCCTCATGCTGCGCTTTAATTTGGCGTGCAATCACTGCCGCTTCCCTGATATGTGGCTCTGCCCGTGAGTGGTGGTGACATCTTCTGTGCGAGTGATGACGTCATCGCGAGCTTGCCTATAATATTTCTACTGACTGGGTTAGCGGTGCACGAGTAGTATATGTAATGCCCGGAATAGACGCGCAAACCGCACATTTTTGACAAGACCGGGCAGATGAGCGCAACCCGCGGTGTCACTTCGGTTCCCGCCTTACAAAGTTCCTTGCTTGGTTTTTTGGGCATTCTATTTTGGGGTCCTCATTTATATCCCGACCGAACCCCCTGCGGCTGTCACACGGAAGCTTGCTTAAAATTCCCTTTTACAAAATACTCGCCCTTAAGGCCTTTTGAATTAGATACGTAATTATAATATTTCAGTATTTTTTTATGAAAAATTTACAAATATCTAATTATACCGACATAAGATTCATCACAATGAAATCTGGTACTTTCGCGCATTTTTGTCCTAGGCTTGTGTATAGCACTTGGATGAAAACAATTGCAGTTCTCTTAGCGTATAGAAGAAAAGGCGTGTGGTCGGGGTGCCTAGTTTTAATTGTGCTAATTCCCCGTCGAATACAATAAACAACCTTGCTTAATTTGACATAGATGTTATATCTGTGTGCGAAGAGGATGCAGAAAGAAGAGAATGATGGATTCTTGGATTCCAAAAATATGTTAGAATGCAGCATTATTTTTTTTTATTTTTCTTTCACTTCTTTAAATTTATTGTCGGAATGCAATATTGTGCAAATAATAACTATCTCTGCAATCGCAACGGAACGAATCACCACTAATTTAAAAAATCATCTACGATCGTTGCATGGAAGAGACATATAGAGACTATAGTGAGTAGTAGGGGGGCAATTCCGCACGAAAATGACCGCGACCTTTTTTGACTTTTTCCTGACGCGCGACCTTTTTTTGGTGTTGCGGCGAGCTAGGAAAGAAGCTCAGGCATTGGGAAGGAATCAGAAGCAAAAGAACTCGATGGTTCCTTGGAATTGAATTTACAAAGCGTTTGTCAATTTAATACTATCCTTCAAAGAAACGGGAATTTAGATAAACTCCCCCCATTACAATTTCTAAATGTGTACATTTTGAAATTGTCATATGACGATATAAAGAGATATTATTCACCGGAATTTAATTGCGGCTATTTGAGCAATAAAATTGCCGAAGTGTTTCCAAATTTGACCAATTTAGAAATAAGAATAATGAATTATGCACGCAAGTATTTCCGAGGATATAATGATGAATACGTAAAAACATCTGACGATGAAAACAAAACAGTTTTTAAAAATTTGTTAGAATTAAAGATTGATTTTTCTGGTGTTTTATATGATATTTGCAGCGTGTCTCCAAATCTAGAAAAGGTCGTAGTATTTTTCGAATTTGAATACATCAACCCTTGCAGAATTTATAATCTTTTGGATATTACTCGGCCTTTGAAGAGAGGCATAGAATTTAATTTTGATCGTTACTTAATAAATAAAGAAAATATTTTAAGGTATTTTAACGATTGCCATATTCCCGACCACATAAGAAATATCGACCAACTTTTCCAAGAAATTATGATAACGTTGACCGATATTTACGGGAATCCCATCATCCGATGGAATTTAAAGCAATATGATATTAATAGTTCCGCATCAATAAGATCTCGAAATTGATAGTCATAAATACAAAGCCGAAAAAAAAAGAATTTCTATCAAAGTAAAATGTGGTTAAAAGATGATATTTTGTTTTATAAACCTCGTTCGTTTTTTAAATTGTTAAAAAAATTTAGAGATCCAAAACCAAAAACGTTTCACTTGGCATTTCGAGATATTGATAATCATACTTTTTTTAGCAGACTTTTTAAAGCTGTTGG
>JABUQX010005536.1:0-72891 GCA_015478945.1 Trachelipus rathkii | reverse complement strand
ATCTCAGCAGAAGATATATGACCCACGGTAGGTTGTTTTAAACAAGCAGATTTGAAAGTAATTAAATTCAGTTAACATATATATATATATAAAGTATATCTATATATATATATATATAATATATATATATTATTAATTATAATATATATATATATATATATATAATAATTATATATATATATATATATATTATATTTAGTATATATAATTATATATATATTTATATATATAATATATAGTATAATATAATATATATATATATATATATATATATATATATATATATATATATGTACAATTAATATTTAATATATATATATATTATATATACTATTATATATATATATATATTATATATATATATATATATATATTATATATATAATATATATACATTATATTATATATATATATATATATATAATATATATATATATATATATATATTATAATACTATATATATATATATATATATATATATTATATATATATATATATAGTATATATATAAATTAACTAGCGAATAGCACGAATTGTTTTAAAAGACTTTTGCTTGTTACTCTTTAGAATATTTTCTTTTTTTTATTCTTTTTTTTATTCATTTTCTACTTTCTTCTTTTGATATTCTCATTTCTATTTTATTTCTCTATTTTTGCTATTAACATTTTTGATCTTTTTCTTTTTCCTTTTTAGTTTTCCTCTTTTATTTTACGTGAATTATATATATATATATATATATATATATATATATATATATATATATATATATATATATATATATATATATATATATATATATATATATATATATATATATATATATATATATTTTATATAATATATATATATATATATATATATAATATATTTATATATATATATATATATATATATATATATTATATATATATTACTATATATATATATACATTATATATATTATATATATATATATAATATTATATAATATATATATATTATATATATATATATATATATATATATATATATATATTCCTTTGAAAAATGAAGATTGCTAAAAACATATTTTTAAAGTTATGCAATTTTTAAATACGTTTGACAAAGTTGATCACATTCAATTCATTAGGTATAATTTTAACGATATTTGACGCAAAAGTGGATGACGTAACACGTAATTATGGACAAAAGAGTTACAGCAAAAGAATTTCTGCTCGTAGAACGTAACTAGCAAGTGGAATATTCTTTCTTATGAATTAGTGAATAGTGATATTATCAAATCATTCAAGAAATATTTTGATTTGCATTTTAAAAGGAAATTGAACTTTGTGTTTATAAGAACTTTCGACGCTCACCGCTTAGAACAGATTTGTTCTAAGACATTAACAATAACTCAAATATTCCACCAACAGAACAGACTAGTCTTAAATTTACTATAATGCCTTTGCTATTTCTTCTTCTTCTTCTTCTTCTTCTTCTTCTTCTTCTTCTTCTTCTTCTTCTTCTTCTTCTTCTTCTTCTTCTTCTTCTTCTTCTTCTTCTTCATGTTCCTAACATGAAAGACGTACGTGATTTTCTTGCAGATAGTATTTTAGATACATTTGAAATTTTAGAAGAGGAAGTTGCTTTCCAAATTGATAAGCTATTAATAAATAAGTCACCTGGACCAGATGGATTTTATCCGATGCATCTAAAAAATTTAAAAGATATATTAGTAAAACCTCTGACGATGCTTTTCAATAAGTCTTTACAAGAAGGGTTAGTACCTCATAATTTCAAACTTGCAAATATAACTCCCATTTTCAAAAAAGGAGATCGTAAGCTCCCGAATAATTACAGACCAATTAGCTTAACTTCTATAGTTGGGAAAATTTTTGAAGCAATACTAATTAATAGATTAGTTGCACATCTTGAAGATCATGGATTGCTCAAAAATTCCCAACACGGTTTTAGAAGAAATAGATCATGCTTAACAAATTTACTAGAATTCTTTAATGTGGTTATTAACGATGTAGATAACTATAAATCTTTTGATGTTATTTACCTAGATTTTCAAAAAGCATTTAATACCGTCCCTCATCAAAAATTATTGGAAAAGCTTAGAGCTCATGGTATTCGTGGAAGACTTTTAAATTGGATTAAAAATTGGTATTGGATCGACGACAACGAGTCGTTATTAATGGTGAGTGCTCAGAATGGGCGAATGTTATTAGTGGTGTATCCCAAGGGTCTGTCCTGGGTCCAATACTGTTCATTATATATGTAAATGACATTGATGATAATATTTTAGGCAGTATTTCGAAATTTGCGGATGATACGAAACTTGGAAATCGCATAATATGTGAGAACGACTATCAATTACTCAAAGGCGATTTGAACAAGATTGTAAATTGGTCAAAAACATGGCAAATGAAATTTAATACGATAAAAGTATGGTTAACCATTTTGGGAGTAGAACAAAAAATATGAATATGTATAATAGATGACTCAGTTGTAAAAGATGTCAGGGAGGAAACTGATTAGGAGATTAATTAATAAGAATTTAAAGTTTGCGAAACGATGTTCTGAAGCTGTTAAGAAAAGCTAATAAATCTCTAGGCTTTATTGCCAGAAATACTTCGAATATTAATCTAAAAATATAATACTTCATCTCTATAAAACGTTAGTTAGATCTCATCTGATATACGCGGTATAGTTTTGGAGTCCATACCTCAAAAAGGACATTAAAATTTGAAAGAATTCAAAGAAGGGCAAACAAATTAATACCAGAATTGAGAGTTAAAGTCATACGAACAACGACTACGCGAATTAGATATACATCTTAGAAAACAAGAGATTTGAGATGGAAAACTTAATAGAAGTCTTCAAATACTAAATAAATTTGAAAATATCGATTACAGGCAATTCTAGAATATGTTTTTAACGATGTAACACGAAGTAATAGGCATAAACTTTGTCATAAACGATTTCAAACCAATATAGCAAAGAATTTCTTCACTACGATGTAATTGAGGAAGTGTAATTAATCTCCTCTTATGAAATAGTGAACGCGGCCAAACATCATTTTATTCAAGAAAAAAGTTAGGTTAAACACTTTAAGAAATTGGTCTCGTGATACTTCAAACTCATACCGAATCTTATTTATTAAAACGATTAGGAAAATTAGATAAGGTTGAAATCAAACGAAATCTATGAGGATCATTGATAAATGGTTAAAAGTAATTTTTTCTTAAAAGAATTTGGCGCGCCGAACTTATATTGAACAGTTTTATGTTTACCGTTTAGAGGGGAAATTTACCGCCAAATGTTTAACCGCTGTTCTAGCCTCTAAGTCGGTGGTCGCATTGATCACACAAACTATCATCTTAATTTGTAATAACAACTTTGATGTTCACCGCTTAGAGGGTTATTTCTAACGTTCTAAGCCGGTAACATCATCGATCACATTATCGTAATATTTTGTATTAACAATTTTGATGTCCACCACTTAGAGGGTTATTTCTAACATTCCAAGCCGGCGACCTCATCGATCCAACACTATCGTCTTATTTAATTAACATTTTGGTTGATGTCCACCACTTAGAGGGTTATTTCTAACATTCTAGCCGGTGACATCATCGATCCCACTACAATAATATTTTGTAAAAACAGTTTTGGGGTTCACCGTTTAAGAGGGTTAATTATAGCGTTCTAAGCCGTGACCTCATCTTCCCTCAGACTAGCCTTGAGTGGACTGTAAAGTCTTTGCTAGTCGGTGTTCTGCAGTTCTTCTTCTTCTTCTTCTTCTTCTTCTTCTTCTTCTTCTTCTTCTTCTTCTTCTTCTTCTTCTTCTTCTTCTCTATCTTCTTCTTCTTCTTCTCTATCTTCTCATCTTTTTTATCTTCTTCTTCTTCTTTTTCTTCTTCTTCTTCATCTTCTTCTTCTTCTTCTTCCTCTTCTTCTTCTTTTTATTCTATATCTTCTCCTTCTCTATCCTCTTCTTCTCTATATTCTTCTTCTCATCTTTCTCTTTCTTCTTCTTCTTCTTCTTCTTCTTCTTCTTCTTCTTCTTCTTCTTCTTCTTCTTCTTCTTCTTCTTCTTCTTCATCTTTTTTCATCTTTTTCATCCTATTCTTCTCCTTCCAATATTTTCTTACCCAATTTTTAGCCGATTTTCCATCATTCTTTCTTCTTTTCTTCTTGTTATTTCTTCTACTGATTCTCTTCTTCTTCCTTTTCTTCTTCTTCTTCTTCTTCTTCTTCTTCTTCTTCTTCTTCTTCTTCTTCTTCTTCTTCTTCTTCTTCTTCTTCTTCTTCTTCTTCTTCTACTCTATCTTCTACATTTTCTAACCTCTCTTTGGACCAATTTTTGTATAGCAACAGAAAATAAAAATAAAAAAATAAAAAAAAAATTATATTCACAAAAAATGCCAAAATATTTTAATTAAAATTCAACGCCATATTTATTCGAAAGTGAAAGTGCTAAATAATATTTATTTTTAAACTATTTCAAAATTATTATTTTGCTGAGTTAAAAGTTTCCTTTACTTTTCTTTATTTTTACTACTAAATAAAACATAATATATTTTTTCGTATTACTTTAAAACTTTTACAATAATACTATTCAACTTCACTAATGTAGTTAAACTTTTATATTTTTTTTATTTTATTTAACGCGATTTTGTATATATATATATATATATATATATAATATAATATATATATATATATAATATATATATATATAAAATATATATATATATATATATATATTATATTATATAATATATATATATTATATATATATTAAGTTGTGAGTAAGTTTTTACACGGCACAGCTCGCGCAATCGCATTTGGAGCGAGCGCTTCAGCGAGCGGTCTGCCGTGCATGCACGCCAGCCTCTGCTGTGCATCTACCCTATGGTATTGTTTTAGTTTTTATTTAAATTCAATTAAAATATCTAATGAAAAAATAATTTAACTACAGGATAAAATAATTTTGAAAATGAAAAATCTCATTTAAGATATATATATATATATATATAATATATATATTATATATATATATATATTTTATATATATATATAATATATATATATATTATATTATAATATAATATATATATATATATAGTATATATATATATATTAATACACTTTGGTATTTATAAGTCCTTTTTAAATGTATAATATTTCACCTTTCTAAAAATAAACTGAGATTTATTCTACCATATATTTTAAAAATTTAAACTAAGTTGTAAAAATTTAACCTCACCTAAATTTAACCTAACCTAAATTTAACCTAATTTTATGAGTCAGAGAAAAACGTAAGGATTTTGAGACATGAACTCCCAGTCTATCCTAACTTATATTATCCAAGAAAAATGGTCTAGATTTCGAAAAATTCATTGACACAATAAGAAAGTACTACACTTAATGAATAATATTTATACTTATTTGTAAAAGGTGACTTTATTATTATTATTATTATTATTATTATTATTATTATTATTTACTATTATTATTATTATTATTCATTATTATTATTATTATTATATTATTATTATTATTATTATTATATTATTATTATTATATTTATTATATTATAATTATTATTATTGTTATTAATTATTATATATTATTATTATTATTATTATTATTATTATTATTATTATTATTATTATTATTATTATTATTATTATTATTATTATTATTATTATTATTATTATTATTATATTTATTTTTGTTCTCATTATCATTATTCATTATTATTGATTATTGCATAAGATTATAAATGATGATCGTGAGATGACGATGCTTATGATTATACTAAATATGATAATGATTATTATTATATTATTTATTATTATTATTATATTATTATTTTATTATTATTATTATTATTATTATTATTATTATGTATTTAATTATATATATATATAATATTATATATATATATAAATCTTATAGCTAACTCTATCTATATATATCTATATATATATATATATATATATATATATATATATATATATATATATTTATATATATAGGTTAAAAGATATATTTTATGCGTTCAGAAACACTTTTTCTAGTTTGAATGAATTAATACATATTAATAATTATGAATGATGATGATTTCACATATTCGTTTAGCGTTTAAACACTAATAATATATTTAATGAAAAACCATCATATTAATGAATAAATTAAAAGTTTTTTTTATTCCAAAATCATTCCATGTGTAAGCGTTCATATTTCATATTCATATTCATATTCATATTTCATTAGATGATAGACGCTTAATCCTGATGTGATACTATTATTCAAAGTCATAGTTACGTCACTAATTTCCATAAAGTAGTCCAAAAACGAGATGACTCATAATTTGTCATATTGTGAATCATAACATGAGCTACTGAACGCAGTTAGTTTTCATATTTAGTTGATTTAACTACGTTATTCATGTTGAAGAGCTTAAAATAATACTATATTTACAGTATATTAATTTTATATATTTTAATATGAAATTCGTGTTTCGGGGCTTTTAAAAGATGATGTATTCTTGTCAATGAGTTTTGAAATAATAATTTATGCAGAACGTTTAATTAAATATTTCTAATACGTTATGTTATTCATGCTGCAAGGCTTGAAATGATATAGACTTCAAATATTTAGTTCCTATGATATGATACACATGGTAAAGTATTCTAATAAAGACTGAACTCATATAATTATGTGATATGCCGTTATGTGTAACTTATGATATTGGCTTTAGTGAATTCTTTATCAAATTCAAATTTTCTATAAAAAATTCAATCGTTTACTAAGGTATCATGACTTCAACACTCATGGTTAAAAAGCATCTCTAAAATAGAATAGTGTATAATAATTTGTCGAGCATTGAAATATTGATATGCCATATGACTTATCAAATAGAAATGAAAACGTGTGTATACAAGAATATATATATAGATTGAGAAACAGTACTACTTTGTTCTTTGTGTCCATACAAGGGCGGATGAGACCCTTGTATAGCTGAGTTAAACTGAGAAGAGGAAAAAAAGTCTCGCGCAGTCCTAAAGAACTCCTAGTTTTCTTTGAAGCCGCCCTAGCAAAACCGTTGTGATGTTGAAGGTTTCCAAGGACACTAACTTAGTGTTGTGAGAAAATTTATGTTATATGAGTTTGAAAATTTTTTAAGAAAATTTAAATTCCTTGCCGTGAAATAGAGCCAACAAATCTTAAAGGAGAGAGCGGTTATATATATTTGATCCTAACCAGAGTAGAAGAAATACTTGAGTAAAATGTTGAAAGTTTAAAAAATAAAATGGTCCGACTGAAGTCATTTTAACCTAATCCTGTTAAAGGGTCTTTTTTTATAGAAAAAAAAGTTTTAAAAAAACGATAGGTTAATCGTATTTGCATTTTACGAGAAGTAGCACATATATTTATATATGTATTCAATCGACGTTCGCTATTGTATGCTAATACTAAACTATTGAAAACTCTTGATATAAAAGTTATATTCAATTTATAGAGTTCATTCTTGCGCATCAGAAGAATATTGAATCTGACTCTGCTACACAGGTAAAGGCGTTGTATAAAAATGTTGGAAACGTACCCTGGACTGCTCTCACATGGGCAATGTGGCGAGCCAAATTGTTTTGAAAATTTAAATGTTTTTCAGGCTAATATAGAATTTCCGTACATTTACAGATCGAGGCGGAGAAAGAATAGAATCGATAGGCAATAAGAGTTCTTAAAGAGAGTTAACGAGCGGAACCACACTCTGCTGAAATAGAATAATATGATTGAAAGGGAGCACAAATATATGAAGTCAAAATTATTATTGTTCATCAGAGAGAAGGGTCGACGTGATTATTGCTGCTCGGCATACAGCTCTTTGTTTTGATGTTGCGCACAAGTAGTCGAGATTCAGAAATTTGTGCAACGTATGAGAGGTTGACAGATATTCATCATTGTAATTGTAGAAGGAACGTAGAGAGCACACACTTGAGAACCATTCGTAAACAGTAGTTGAGCTACCAGAAAGACAGAACCCTGGAGGGACAGCCACTTTAGCACACACCCAAACTAAAAAGAAGAAGAAGAGAGAAGAGATCTATCGTCTCCTCATTCAACCACCACTCCGAGATATTAGCGACACTTGTACAGAAAGCTTATTATATATAAGTCACACGCCCTCTGGATGAAAGAGCAGGACAACCTGAAGAAGTAGGAGACTTGGAGAAGTCATATGTGAGGCGTGTCCGCATTACCCCTGAAAAAAACAAAATAGTGATAAGTACCAAGAATTGGACCAGGTCAATTTATCAAAATGTATATGTGTTGATCGGAATGATTAAATTATTCTCTAAGCGGTGTAGCTCGTGACCACTCTAAGATTATCTGCCAATGCCTCTCAACCGTAGTTCCTGACTGGCTGGAATATAACACCTACAAAACTCAGGGTTCTCATAGAGCTAGGAAAGGTACGATACCAAATCATATAATAGAATATGAGTATCTTCACGTACACCGTGGAGCCACCGTTGTGAGAAGAGAGAGACTTGTGCTCATAGGCGAATCACCGGAAAGAGAGAGAGATAGATGGAATCAGCTTTTAGTGCACGAAGTGTATGTAGTTTAAAAGTAGGTGGGCATAAAGATACTTAGATAGAATCCACACAGCGCCTGAGAGCTACTAGGGCTGAAAGTTAAAATATAGCCCGAAGTCAGAGTCGGCTAGCCACTCTCTTGTATGTATTTGGGAGATAAGGGTTGGACGTAATGGGGAGTTTAGATATCCATACACTGTGTATAGTGAGAAGGCATATAGATTTTGGTCGTTACATATAAGAAGAGATATGTTGAGTTTTTATTTGAAGGTTAAGTTGTGACCAAGAGCTTCGTAAAAGAATGAGCAGCTCACGTACAGAAGAGGCACATTCCCTCAAAGTACTCAGGAGCCGAGACAGATAGTAACTCCATTCCGCACGCCGCAGGCACGACTCCTGCCGTATATCTCTAGAGAGAATCATAGAGAACTCTTAAAAGTGAGTCCTGATCCCGTCGTCATTTCCAACGCAAGCACGGAGTCAGAAAGGTGTATCGGTTCACTATCATGCATATTATAACACGAGTGACAATGAACATAGGACACCTGAGAGAGAGAAGAACGCGTGGGAAGGAGTGGAAGAGATTTGCACCTAGATATTCGTCACGGAGATAGAGTTTGATGAAACACTCACGGATGGCAATCCTTGAAGAGATGTGGGGAGCCTTATTCATGTTGGTAGAACGTCCATAGCAAAATCGCCTACAAGAGGAGGTTTAGATAATTGTA
Organism: Trachelipus rathkii; assembly: GCA_015478945.1. Lineage (NCBI taxonomy): Eukaryota > Metazoa > Arthropoda > Malacostraca > Isopoda > Trachelipodidae > Trachelipus > Trachelipus rathkii. The sequence continues at coordinate 63,586 of JABUQX010005536.1, read as the reverse complement.
CATATCATAACATAAGTGATGGAAATTACACACATGTGGATGGGTAATCAAACAAATCTAAAATAGCGCACACTCGGAGTTTAAAATGTCACAACCATAGCAAGATTATTATACAATGGTGCACCAACTATGGACAGACTATAATCAGGTGTACACTGTGATACACTCATGGATTGATAGTAACGACAGTGTGTCGTACACACAATGCCGTCCTAGTCCTGATCTCATCGCTCCTATCGTATCAATCTGTTATTACATAAAATATTCCTATCGCTTCCCCTCGTTTACTTGTAAAAAATCAATGCATAATTCGCATACGTATATTAATATAAATTTACGAAAGTCTACTTAAACAATAAGTCATATACAAAGGGTCGTATGTATATCCTTATATAGAGAGCGATACAGACTCTGTTATTTTTAGTCTGACTCATTAGTGAAGAATAAATACGAATGATTAAGTATATATTGAAAGCAGGAACTTTTTAAGGTGAACTATAACAGATGAAATTAGCGAAATTAATATACGGGTTCTGAGGCATACGCCGAATCCTTTGTGTGTACTGGACCTAAGCCTAAGATCATTAATTAGTCATGTTAAAGAATCAGATATATATACAAGCCCAAAATGCAATTTAGGTAAATATTAAATAAAGTACCCTCAATGGTAATTGGCGTAGAAACTCACTTACATCATTAAAGATTACACAAATGAGATACTGTTTATTCTGAGACTAAAAATTGTTTAAGTTACACGTAATTGATACGTATTGCATTAGCTCATGAAAATAGTATATATAGGTGCAACATGTAGATCTTGTTAAATGGGACATTGATAAAAGAACGCTGTATGATGTTACACGCATGATATCTGCTGAAGGAACAATGCGAAATGAAAGAGTAGAACAATTTGAAAATGTTGATAAAGATAGAATAGTCAGGATTAACAGATCACTGATGTGGACACCTCAAAGACGTACGAATACATATTATAGCACATGCGGAAAGACACGATAGTAAAAGAACAGATATTACTTCTATGTTATTATTCTCTATAATCCCTTTTTTCTTTTTTCTTAAATACACCATAACCGAAAGCAAACTAGAGAGGAGAGGCGATAATAATTAATGATCGAAGTAATTATAATTATCTTGTGAGTAATAATATCAAAGCGTATGAATCATGCTATTTTCAGCCACTGGGAAATAAGCGCAAGGTGTTAGTATTAGTTTGTGTTTGCTTGTGTTTATTAACTAACAAGAAAAAATAACAATATTAACACACACAACCGATAAGCGAAATACCTTCTAAGTTAGTAAAATAACCGAAGTGATATCACAAATATGGAGCTGCGCGCGGTTACTCCAAGCTATCATCAAACTTGGGGTGTGATACCGAAGCGCGAGAGAGGACAAAGGTTACATATTTTCCCCCACTCTTAATAACACATATTAATAAAACATGAGATGAGAGTTCAATTCCTAGGAGATCCTCACCCAGTCGATTATTATGCAGTAATTTGAGAGTGTGCATTTAGCGGCGGTTCTTATGTGCGGACACGTGAGTTCCCTCCTCGAACTATACAATATCGGGGTGTAAGAATACATGAAAAGCACGCTTATACCCCTTTCTTATTCCACCTTCCTCATCATACTAAGTCACACATTCTCTCAGTACGTTGCCTCTCGAGCACACGCCTATAATATGATTATTTTATCGTGAACTGAGTTCGCAGAGACTATGGTATATTCACGCTTTAATCCATTAGCATACTTAAGTCTCTCGGTTGTTATATTGAGAGATGCATCACTAAGAAAGTGTAATAAACTAAAAAAAAAAACAGTATAGAGATTCACCCAGTATATTTTACAAAATTAGAGAGTATACTGCGCTGTATGTCTCGTCGATAGTTAGTTGTTTGTGTCTAGTGTGTTTTGCGTTTGTTACGTGCGTGTGTGTGTGTGTGAGTAAGTGTTCGTTTGAGTTTTGTCGTTGTAGTAGTTCAGTTGCGGTGTATAGTCTCATTCTCTTTTAGTTTGGCCCTATATATTAGAGTATGTACATTTACTTATAATTCACTAAATAATATATAGTTATGGAACAAATTACTAGGGTTTAAAAGATATTTGTATTGATTATTACCTTATAATTAGTTATTTAATATATAAGTGAACAATTAAACTAAATGTATTGATTAATGATATGTCATTATGGATAAAAAGTGTGAATAATAGGTTTACGTTTTTATTTAGTTAATGCTGTGTAATTAGCTATACTTATACTTAATTGCCTAATATATTATAAAAAAATTGGAGAATAACTTATATGTTAAATATGATAGCAGTATATTTATTTTTTCTAGGCTTAAGGATGTTAGTCAAGGATTATTGTACTCACTGAGTTGTATCAATTATAATTTTACTTATTAAGTTCATGTTAAGCCTTTATTGATTGAGTAGCAACCTTATTACGTATATTAGAGATAGTATATATATCGTATTGTTAATACATGATATATAATTATAACGCTACTTAGTTTTGTAGTTAAATTTTGCTAACATTGTTACATAGTGTCATAGTGAGTACCGATTTAAACTAGTTAATATTGGTGTGGGAAGATGTAATGCTTCAAAAAAGTATAAGAGAAATAAACTGGAGACTACTGGCGCCTCTATATGTTGCAGTGAATAATTTGTGATTAAATTTGAACAAGCTCGATAATCTTTTCTCTAGGCAGTGTTGTCTCATAGTGATTGGCAGAACTAGGATGGGGACTATTAACTGTCTCAAGAGATTTGGAGAACATTAAGGAGTTCACATCAACAGGGTTACAGTTGTTAGGAAAAGAAGAGGCCTGTATGATGTCTTTATTCGGAGTATATGTCACATAGTTCAAATTATAAATTCAGATTACTTATGAAATTTACCTGTAATAGTTAGCTTTAATTAATGTAAAACTTTACCGTCAAGCCTTATATAATAAATTTGGTTATACGGATTGGTTTTTGATAGATATATTTAAAGAGTAACTTGAGTTTATGAAACTTACTTGTATTATTAAAACAATGTAAGTCGTTAAAAGAAAATGTGAGACTTATTGAAGGAACAATAGAAGACTCTTCCTTAAAGTGTGGGGCTATTGAGCTATGATATATAGGCTGTGCGACATAGAGAGGAGCATGGAAGGTGGGTGCGGTTGATATTATCGTAAGATATTTGGTACTGATTTACTAGTCACTATTAACTCACATTGAGTGCGCATATGTTAAAAGGGAAACAGTGAAAATACCCATGGTACGTGTAGATATAACACATGTCAAAGTACTTAAGCACACTTAATTTGAGAAAAGCAGCATACTATAGATAGTCGTGTAGAATAGAAACTAAAATAGAATGTATAGGAAAGCAAACTCTGAGCCTTAATGAGGAACAAATATTAAAAGTCGTGGAAATTAAATTCAAAAGAGTTCATATAGGTATCACTAAAAAAATGATTCAGAAACAAATGATTATAGAGCACTTAATGAAGACATTTATATTATAGAAGGATATTAACCCAGGAATTCAACAGTCAAAGGTTCGATGATCCTCACGCATATATATGTATAGAAATGAAAATAGAAATAAAAATACACAAGCATATCACACAAGTAGTATAGTTGTAAAATTAAAACAATACTAATTAAACAACTTAAAAATAATGAGTGACATAAACGAAAGTTATACCGAAATGATCGAAATAAAGCTCACTTAGAAAGAAACTTCATACAGGCCTCTATAATTAGATACAGTGAACAAGTAATTCATATTGTCAACATGCTTATATAAATAAGATATAATAACAAACTGCTAGATATTAATATGCAAAATAAAACTTACCAAAATAAAGTTAGAAAAAATAAAAATTTAAATTAAAATTAAAATACAAGTTAATGAATTATTATATGTCAAAAGTTGTTAAAATTCATTAAAATTTCATGAGAGAATAATTGAGTGATGATAAACGAGACTAAATTATGTTCGGTGAAAGTTGTGTTTCAGTTATAAACCGAGTATAGATAAATAAAAAAAATTATTTAATGATAATAAGCCCGTTATATGATTGATAACTTAGTAAGAAAAAATAATCGATCATTCTAAGATTATTGAATTGGGTCGGTGGCGTGGAGATCGCATTGTCAGAAGAGGACGGTTGAGAGGGGGGTCTTATGCAAAAGTAGACACAATAGCCAAATATAGGAGACGATATAGAATATAGCAGGTATAAAAAAAGATCAGAATCAGTTTATGTGGAAGCAGTAATAATATTGTATTATTAGAACCGAATGTTTACTAACTGGGCACCGCACCGGCTCCAGCACCGGTGCTAGTACCTACTCTGAATCCTTCCACTACTCTCCTTCCTCATTATTCTTGCTTCCTCTTTCTTCTTCTTACCTTTGCTTCTTCTCCTTTCCTTCTTCCTCTGTTTAGCATCTCCATGGTCATTTTCTTCTTCTTTTTTTCAACGTGGTACCCCCCTCCGGGGGAATCCCTGAACTCCGAACCCGAATCCGACTCCAACTCCGTCCCGACTCCGGCTCCTCTAGCCTGCTCCAAGTTTTCAGGTCTGCGATTATTTAAACCGATTCTAGGAACCAAAGCCCCTTTGAGGGGCCAGCCCCACTTTTTGGGGCTAAAATCTTGAGCTCAGGCTCCGACTCGGAAGTCGGTCTCCAGACTTAAATTTTTGGTCTCACCGATTCTTAAAAACCCGTAAGCTTTGACGTATCAAAAACGTCAAAATCTAATGAAATGATGAAATTCACCAAATCAGCTTGCCGACTATGCCCTGGAATTTCCACATAAAAACCTTCGAAATGGTTTTCACGTCTTTGCCGATCGACGTGCAGGGTGCCAGTGGGACCAAATCCCAAAAAGTCTCCGGAGTTGGGGATCTTGACCTGAATTATGGACAAAACGTTTAAAAAAGCGAAAAAGGCCAAAAATGCTAAAAAAGGCACAAATGTTAACGGAATTAGGTTGCGCTTATTAGGTAACCAAAAAGTCCACCTCTTGGGGGCTCTTGTGCTTCTATTTTGGCGAGGATAGAACTCCCAGCCACAGGAATACCATAGGGGTAAACCGCAAAGAAAGATGGAAGGGGTCGGGGTCTCTCGGCGTAGTTTTCCGTCAGTTTCCCACCCCTTACTATACTGTGAAAAAAAAAAATAAGTATATATATATAAAGAGAGGGTATAGATATATATTTATTTATATTTATTTTTATTATATTAAAAAAAAAAAATATATATATTATATATATATATATATATATATGTATACTAATCTATTTATATATTATATAATATTACCTTTATATAAGTATTATAATATTTATATATATAATATATATATATAATTATATATATATATATATATATATATATATTTATATATATAGTATATATATAGTATATATATATATATATATATATATTATTATATATATATAATATAGTATATTATAGTATATATATATATATATGAGGCCACTCGTTTCCCTTTAAAAGGATGTTACAATTAAAAGATGTGTACAATAAATCGGAAAAATGTCGCTGAACCTAATCGTCTAAAACCAATAACAGCTGTGAGTGTTTAACTGTAAACTCCAATAAAAGAGAGAAAAAGTTGCCAACATGTTGCTTTTTATATCATGGTAAATTTTTATATGTTAATTTGGTAAATTTCATTTTTTTTTTTATTTATTTTTATTAAGGGGAGCTCGAGCCCGACTCTGTTGACGACGGGGGGGGGAGACGAAGGTCCCCCCCGTCGTCCCCCGCTGAGGCGAGAGAACCCTGTCCTCTTTGACATCTTGGCGAATTTAAATTTCTTGGGTATTCCTTTTAGTTTAAAAAATAAAGAAAAAAAACTTATTTGGCCAACCTTGTCCGCTTCTAATTTGGCCTTGAAATAAGTCGAAAAAAAACTTCGATTACATGCTCGTTCGATATATATCTGATCTTAACATCCTTTTAAAGCGAAAGTTTCCTATCTATAGATATATATATATATATATATATATTATATTACTATATATAATATATATATATATATACATATATATATATATATGTATATAATGATATATATATATAATATATATATATTAGAGTATATTATATATATATATATATATATCTATATATAGATTATATATATATATATATATTTGCTAGTTTTTTGGGCATTTTCGGGAATCTTAACTTTATTATAAATTAGAGTAACAGTCAAAATATATCTTTAAATATTGGCGAGGGTTTTGTTATTTGCTAACTTCCCATCATCTAGGACTACAAATAAGTATATGAATAACGATATAAGTATAAAGCAACAAAGCATAATACAATATGCAGTATATATACTTACTAATTTACTTTTTATAGTACGCGGTAAAAAAACAAGCCTGCGGTAAGGGGTTTAAAAAATTTTTAAACAAACAAAGCTTTTTTTATTTAGTGGTAAAAGACTAAAGAGAAATAAAAAGTTGTTGTTTTGATGGGGGGCGATTTCTATATCTGGTAAATTTTAAGTTTCTGATTGGTTTTTTTCTCTGCATATTTGTGATAAAAATTTTTCCAGAATAAAGAGAAAAAAAGATCAAATAGGGAATATACTAAGAGATTTAGAAGATAGGAGAGAGAAAAAATCTTGGGCTATTAATTATAAACAACATTTTAAACAAATAAAGGATGTCGTTTTATTTATCTCTTGCGTTCCCCCCCGATGGTTTTGGAAGGTTGAGGGGAAAGTTGATATTGTTGGCTTGTACGAACGCTGATATTTTCAATGCTCCCCTCGTTCGGACAATGAGTTAGCATATAGTGCTATCAACATAGCTAAGCAGCCATCACATTTAAGTTTATAAATAACGAGAGTGAAGAATATTAGCAGTTTGCCTTTTTGGTTTACTATACTATTGATTGTGCTAGACGTGAAAATTAGATGACGTTAATTTTTGTGGTGTAAAGTATGTTTTAAATGGGTTTCTTTTTTTTAATTGTTTTTTTGGATACGAGAGTATCCTACTATGGAATTAAAATAATTTTTCTGTTTAAACTGTTAAAGATTAGGTTGTTGGGATTCCAGTACAATGTTTGTGCTAAATTAAATTACTGTAAGAGTGTTTCGTGCAAAAGTACACAATTAGGCAGAAGAAACCGCAAGATTCTTGTGATGCAACAAAAAATCGGAAGAGATGGAATAAAGTGATAGTTATACTGCAGTTTATGTTTTGAAAAAGTTGATATATGAAAGTGTGTTAAAACGAGTAATACCTGTTAAGGGTGTATTTTACGAGAAGAATTGAGTTTCAAAACTCGGTTTTTGAGATTTTCTTGGGGCAGAACAATTACAAAAAAAAAGAAATTGCACCCGGCTCGCCTCCCCTCGTGGACTGCTTGCACGTTCTTATTAGTTCATCATTACGCGACACTTAATACCGCCCCGCCCGCCTCCCTCCCCAACAACAAAAACCTGATCATTATTTAAAGGAGAAACGTGTCGGATAGTCAATGTCGTAGACGGTTTGTATGTTAATGCTGAGGCTTTACTGAAAAATGCGTTGCGAGCCACACAGATTGTTTCAGTGTTAATTCAAGATTGTAATTAACGCTAACGATCGGCGCACATTATGGAAGAGATCTTGTAGCTCCACAAGAGATATAACCCCAACTGGAGTCTACGAATACTGTCTAAAAAACAAGTAACCGTATACATCTGGCCAGGCTGAATTTTGGTATAATATATATAATAAAACAACGTATAATAGAAGCTATAATGAAGTATATATAGTATATATAATAGATAATATAAGTATAGTATATATATATATAATATCGTATATATAATATTAATTTATTATAAATACCTAACCCAAATGGGCAAACTTACTGCTCGCCCGGTAACTAGATTCTTTTCTTGATAGGTCTAATTCTCTACGAAAGGGTAAAACAAACAGAGGAGGAAAGAGAAGTTTATAATATTAAATTCAAATAAGTATATTATTGATGTATATATGATATATAATAATAGATATTATTCATATATATATAAATATTATTATAGTTATATGGTACTATATATATATTGATATTACTATATATTATCTTAATTATTATCTAGTATGCTATATGTATCTTTATTATATATGATCATATATATTATATTACCCCCCGCCCCCTGATAACTTGATAATTATCAATCAAAAAATATACTCCAATAAGTATGTTTTTTATTATGAATTTGTATATTACTCTTTACTTGAAAATTATTAGGATGGGTGGAGGGGGGGGATAAATCCTATTTTGTGTATAAATTATTTTATGTTAATTTCTCAATTTAATGCTGAGTTGATTCGTAACTATTATTCCGATTTAGTTGTCTCATCTCTTAGTTTTTTTACACTATGCATTCTTCTAAGTGATGATTAGTGTTGGTTATCTATGTTTATTTTCTGTTCGTATCATTCGGACTGATCACGTATTGGTAGGCGTCATTTATAAAGGTGGTTTTAATTATCTAATATCAAAAACTTTTACGAGAATATACAAAGAAGACTAACCTGTGCAGCAAAACCGGCAAACATTTACGAGGTGCCATCTTTAAAGTGGATTGGGTGCGGAAAAGGATAGTCTAGCTTCAGAGCCTTTCTCTGCTTGGGTCCCGAATGATGAAACAATCACTGATTAATGCCCGCTCCAAGCTGACGCCAAACACCAACATTTCCCCACACACACGTTTGTCTGGTATAACCGCTATTAAAACGGTGTCGGCTCGCACGCTAACGCCTTGCGAAAATTATTAGAAGAATAATAGGCAAATCACGCGGCAATTCTAATTAAATAGATAAAACCAAAAATCAACCAATATAATAATCATAATAAAATCAAAACCTCCGACATTAATCATAAACAATAAATCAAATAAACCAAAAATCATTAACAAATAGCGAATAACCAAAAATAGAAAAAGATTAAAAATAAGGTTAAGAATAAAATAACAAAAAAAAAAAAAAAAAAATTAAAAATTAAAATAAATGACAAAAAAACTTGATATTGTTGAGGCTGGTGGCTCTGTATTTAAATTGCATTCTTTTGATTCTCATTGTACTTCTTATTGCTTGTTAAACTTTATAATAGTATTAATAGATTTCCTTACCCTTATATAAATTGTTTGGCTGATTTAGTATTTTTCCACTTCTAAACTTGGTTGCTCTAGAATTCACAAATAACCCAAAGGGGTGTTTTTTGGAAAAAGAAAACATTTCCCAAAAACGCCCTCCCTTTTTCTTAAATTTAATTTATAGTTTAACTTAGCCGTGTTACGGGGATCAAATGCCTAATATATTTCCTCGATGTTGGTAGGTATTTAAATTGGTCAACTTGTGCACTTGTAACTTTAATAACCAATAAAATATCTTAGCAGAATTTACGTTAGTTTACAACTGGACGACAAAGGAGAACATTTGTACTATTTGTGCTAGACGTGAAAATCTAGTTGACTAATTTGTTGAAATGTTTAAAATTATTAAAGTTGCTTTGCTTTTGTGACTTACGAATATCATATGGAAATTTAATGTATCATTTTCTTTTCAGCTGTTAAAATTAGGTTTTTGGGTTGGTAAATTGTTTTAAGAAATTTCTTAAGTGTTTTGTATTAAGCTAACAGGGTACAAATTAAAGTTGAAAAATTTTAAGAAATCTAATTCCTTGTGAACTGCAACAAAATCTAAAGATAAGCGATATGCTCCATGAATTAAAATTTTAATACTGTTAAGTTTAAAAATAAATGGTATATGACTGAAGTAGTTTAACCCTAATCCTGTAAAGGTGTTTCTACGGAAAATTGAAGTTTCAAAACCGGTTGAATTTTTTGTAATAAATCAAAAACTGCAAAGTGCTCAACTCTCTTTTGCTATATAATTGATCATTAAGAAAACAGTTTCTATTATCGAAAAAGAGAAACGTATCGTCCATGTAGCGTTTATAAAATGTTGGTCTGATGTTTAATGGAAATGTGTCGATCCAAGTTGTTTTATGTTTATTTAAATATGTATTAGCTATTGCAGCACTTATGGGGAGATCCCATAGCTAAAGAGTTAGACTGGAAGTATAATTTGTTAAAAAAATTAATCAAATTTAATTCTCAGTGATGGACGACCGATTAGCTCATGCTCTTTGCTTTTGCACAGTCGAAATGACAATGGGTCGATATTTGTAAAAAAAAAAAAAATCTTATTTAGAGTAACGAATCCAACAAACCTTAATTTAAACTAAACTAACCTTAATTTAACCTAACATAACCTATCCTAACGCTTGCGGCGAGCTGTGCAGGATTTTCTTCTGTGTCGACCAAATTTTGTCCAGCTATAGACCAAGTGAGATGTCGTAAAATGTTATTTCGTCGATACAATTCACTTTTGCCAATAGCGTTTGTTCCAGGTCATCTGAACTTCAACGAAATTGTCCCTGCCCCCCGGGTCAGGGGGAATGTATCAAATGGGGGTGTTTGTGGGAAGAGGGGATAATGCGGAGAATAATTAAGCTGGTTAAACGCCAGACCCCCATATCCCTAACTAAATATTTCGGTGCATTAGGTTTTTAAATATTTTTTCTTTTATCTCCTTCGCGTCGTACTATTAATTCTTTCATTAATGGGATTGAAGAAAGTGAGGTAACCAACATGGAAACCATGCATAACATTCCTTTATATCAGGACCGCACAGATCACGTGATTAGGATAAGGAGAGAGTAACGATTGTGCAACAGAGTTTTGTAATTTTATAATCTGGTAAGATATCTTCAACCATTAGGTGGCAGGTATTTAGTTTATCAAAATAGCTTGCTCAGGTGTACAAAATTAATTGGCTTAGTATTAATATAATAAAGTGACAACAATCTCCGATGGTTAATCAGTACTGGGAAACATTTATTATAATTATATAATTAAATTTATCATGAACATTCATATTTATAATTTTCAAAATGTATTACTACTATAATTGGTCATAGTATAATTTCGGCATATTTAGCAACAAAGTTGTAAAGAAGAGCACTGTGGATATTTTCACTTATATTAGATTACTAAAGACATTATAAAAATAAAAAAATAAAGTTTCAAAAATCTAATAGGGGGATAACGAGAGAAATAGTTGGTTGGCAATCCACTACCAGTTATCTCCATGCTACCCTCGGACGTGGTTGCGATTGCCTTAAGCGACCTTGTATCTTACGGCGAAATTGAATGAATCATCTGGATACATGGAACGTTAGAGGAATAAAAGACGAGAAGAGGAGAGAGATGGATGTTTATAGAAAGAGTAAATTTGATTTGCTTGCTGTGACAGAAACAAAGGTGAAAGATAGCGGTAAAAGCTAGTGGTATGGGGTGAGGTGCTAGAGTTGAAAGGATACTACTAATAAAATACTAAATGTTAAATTTAAGTAGGTCAAGGTATGTGCTATTGTAACATGGGGTCCGTCTAAGGGTGATGAGGAGTGGGACTTTCTGGGATAATCTGGATGATGTTTTGGACTGGGTGAGTAGGGACTTCAGATTTATTTGGGAGACTCCAATGATTAGATTGGTGATTGGAAAAGGAATGATATAACTAGTGCCTTTGGGGTTGCGGGAGAAAACGAGAATGGTAGGAAGGTGATGGATTTCTGTAAGAAGAGAGGTATGTGTGTGTAAGTAATACATTCTTCAAGCACAAGAATATTCATAAGTATACGAGAGTTGGTGTAGGTACAGATGGTATCGAAGTGAAAGTGATTGATTTTGTGTTGGTGAAGGATGTTAAATCAGTGAAGGAGTTGGAGATCGGAATACGAGATCATTCCGTTGTTTTATGCATGATTAAATTAGTTGGGGAATGGAAAGAGATAAGGAAGTGGGAAGAATTGAGAGAGAAGTTAATTCAACAAGGTTAGAAGAAAAAGTGTATTAGAGCACTTACAAATTAATCAGTTTAATGTAAACCAGATGAAACAAATCTGGACGCAAATGAAGGAAGCCTTTGTTACTAGCGTAAGAGAAGTATTGTGGGTGAGCTAAAGTAGGAAGTAAGAATGTAAATAGTGGTTGGTGGAATTGTGATGCAAGCGGTTTTTTAAAAAAAAGCGTGCGTGAATGTGATAAAATAGAATTTTGAGGTCTCGAAAGGTTAAATGGGAATATATAGGAGGAAAAAAGTGAGAGTAAAAGCTGCATACGTAGGAAGGAAAAAAGGGTAAATACAGTTTATAAGGGGGATGAATGGGAAAGTACAAGGGAATACGTTTCATACCCCGGAGGAACCCCCGCGACACCCAAAAAGCGGGGGTTCCGGAGACCATCCGGGGGTAAAAGTCCCCTCCCCCCGTAGTCCACCTAGAGGCCGAGAGATCCCGACTCTTGATATCGGGGCGGTTATAAGCTGTTCTGGAATGAAGAACAAAAGGTTAAGAAAGAGAATAAGGGGAATCTTCATAGAATAACAATTAGTGATGAAATGGATATGGAGTGTGAAGGAAACCCTTCGAAAATCTGCATAACATTAACAGTAATGAAGGTGAGATAGGAATTTTGGGGATGAGGTAATTAGTAGGGAAATGGTAATATGTAGACAAAGTTGAAGAATGGTAAATCAGCAGGTATAGAAGGAATTACCGGTGAAATGATTAAGAATGGAGGAGAGATTGTGATTGAATGGATATGCAAGTTTTGTAACAAGCGTTTGTGGAGGGTATAGTTCGGAAGGATTGGAGAGGTGTTAGTACCCTTGTATGTGGGTAAGGGAGATAAGGGGAACTAGTTTATTGTGTGTTGTAATGATATACGCTGTTATTTTCTTTGAACGAGTGTGTTGAGTGACTGTGGAACTGATTGGTGAAGAACAACGTGCATTTAGAGGTGGTAGTGGATCAAATTTTTACATTGAAACAGTCAGAAAGGGAAAGAATAAATTGCATTTAGCTAAGTTTTATACACTTGTAACGGGCGTATGATAGTATTAATAGAGAAGCTCTGTGGCAGGTGCAAGTGATATATGCTGGTGGTGATGGGCTTCTAAACAGAATCAAAAATGGTGATGTTAATAGTGAAGCCCAATGTGATGGTAGGGGAGAATCCTCAATGTGAAATCATATTTGATGGTGAGCAATTGGATCAAGCATCTAAGTTTAAATATTTAGGCTATATGTTGGATGAAAGGATGATGCAAAAGTGGTTGGTGCAATTAGATCTTTGGCGAATGCAAAGAAACTAATTCTTGAATGTGTTAAGGTTATGCAAGAGGGTATATTCTTACCGGTGCTAATGTATAGTGGTGTGTAACAAGAGGTATAGATCGAAAGTGCACTGCTCAGATTAATTAATTCTAGGGGTGTGTTTGATGCGAGAATTGATATAGTGATGAATGAATGTTGAGGTTTTATTAGTTCCTGTACAGGGACAGACATTGCTTTCACTGTGAAGCGGCTATAAACGTAAATGTAACTTTACGGTCTGCAACTAGACATAACGAAATGGAAAGTCAATAGAAACTAATTACAACCAACCGATGAAGTGAATGCAGTTCTCGTAAGAAAGCAAACAGCACGTCGGAACGAAACAGCAGAGATTCAGCAATAATGGAGGAAAGCCGATTTGTATGGGGAATGGAGTCGATAGCAACAAAGTACCTACGACGTGGTGATCTTTGACACAGGCATATCTGCCCGGCAAAATGGACAAGAGGGAGGGAAGGAGTGCCCCTCATGAGGTTCCCGTTTTTTTTTAGGATGTGTACAGGGATCACCACCACTGCACGCATAAAGAGCAGCTATACCGTGTCAGTAGAACTAACAAACAACAGGGGAAGAAAATAACAGATGGACTATAGTCGGTTGGTTAATCAGATGCATAACAGCGAGGCCGAAGAAAAAGTAAATAGAGTCTGTAAAGGAATGTGGATTTAGCAGAGGCGAGAAGGTGCATAATAGGTGAATGGCGGGGTTTTGTGAGGGGGTATAGTTGTAAGCCTGGCCAAGTTGACGAAACCTACATTGAGGAGATACCACAGTGACTTCATCGGGGGTATTGAAAAGTCCAAGGGTGGAATTTTTTTTTTGCGGTAGACTCTCGCACAAGGGTATGATAAGGGGGAACTACGGGTATTGGGGCTACTTTCTTTTCGACTGACGTCACATAGGGTTCATTTTCCTGACTTTTCTGTTCCGGAGTATGCAACGCACCCACTCAATCTGGGGATAGGAGGAAAATATTATATAATATATATATATATTATATAAAATATATATATATATATATATATATATACTATACATATATAAATATATATATATATTTTTGTATACTTATATAATTATATATAATATATATATATATCCGTTTTTAAAAGAATATTTTAATTTTTTTTAAAAATTTTCAGCTAAAAAATCACAGCTAACCGAAGAATTTGATAAGCAATAACGAAGAATCTGAAAAATCTTCGAAGAATCTCAACATCAGGTTGGTGTAATGAAATCTTCTTTAGAGGAGAACCAAAAAGAGAAGCATCAACTGGAACAGGAATATAAACATTATGCTAGTCAGTTAGCATCAGATTTGGAAGATATCAAAGAAAAGGTAAGATTATGGAATTTTATTTTATTTTCTTAAAATACCCAAACAAAGAAATGATAACAGAAAATATGTTGCAGAATCCTTCTTCAAATAAGGAATGACAACAGCAAATGCGCTGTTGGATCATTCTTCAAAGGAATGACAACAGCAAATTCGCAGCTGGGTCATTCTTCAAAGGGATGACAACAGCAAATGCGCAGCTGAGTCATTCTTCAAAGAAATGATAGCAGCAAAACACGGTGCTGGATCATTCTTCTCTTTTCTCAAGATTTTAATATTTAGCTTTTCATTAAACATTGGGAACTGTCTTTGAAAATGGGGAGTTTCTTAAATAAGTAAGATGTATAGTTTAATTTTCCTTGTAACCATTAGTAAATATTTAGAAACTTTCATTGGTAAATTTACAGCTTGTAAATGAATGCAAAAAGTGCGAAGCATTTCAAATAAGAAATGAAGAGCTACAGTCGACCTTGAAAACGAAAGAAAACGATGGGCAGTTGGCTTCTACAGTAGAAAATCTTCATCGAGAAAAGGAACATTTGCAAAATCAAGTTTCTGAATTAAATCAACTCAGACTTCAGCTGGATGAGAAATGCTCATCTTTGGTAAGAGTTTTTATATTTTATTTCATGTTGCATATAATATATCGCCGGTTCAATTCCATAACCATGAGTGTTCAAATTCGTTATTCTGAGGAGAAAGGATTTAAATGTTGGCATTTGAGTACAAAATTCCAAACTCGCCAGAGAACGAACCGAGGTTATAACTTTTTGAACACATTCGCGCTTTCACCATTGAAAACACTGAAGGTCAACGTTGTTGCCAGTGCGTATAAGTGTAAAACGGAAAACTTGTCCATTCGTGATTTTTGCAATTGTACCACCGATATAGTATATAAATTTTTAACTTCTTTAACTAAAAGTCTATTATAAAATTGCTGTATTAAACAATTTTATGAAATATTTTTCATAATTATAAATATGGTGAAAGATAATTGCCAGTTGTCACAACACATGCCGCAACTAAGTGCCAAATACGAGGCACTAGAAAGCGCCATGGAGAGAAACTACAAAATACTTTTTAAAATTAATGTTTTTCTTAATTTAAAAAGGTGAAAGACAATGGCCAGTTGTCACAGTATGTTTCAGAACTAAGTGCCAAATACGAAGCAATGGAGACTGCGGTAGACAGAAACAACACATACCAAGTAGACACGAGTCAACTCTTACAATCTATGCAGAGTGATAAAATTGCAGCGTCCAGAGCGCTTTCACAGAATAAGCAATTGAAAGAACAGTTAGAAGGAAGAATTTCAGAAGATAGCAGGTAATGATGTAAGAAATAAATATATTATAAAAAACTTAATGTATTATTATTCATTATTATTATTATATATATTGACGGGCACGAACGAGTTTTGTTATCACAAGGTTAAATCAATATAAAATGGTACCAGTTACAATGTACTAACCGATAAAAAATAACTAGTACACAACTTTGCTACCCACTACAATACACACACATATAATAGTTACAGTTGGAATCTTGTCGGGCTGGTCCCTTTCAAGAAGAAATCAAAATGTACTTTTTACAATAGTTATATATTTTATAACTATTACTTATTACTAAATTCTTATACATTTGTACATAAATAATATAAGCAAAGTCACCTCTCATTCTCAATATACAAACACCGTAAACATGATATCATGTAGGTGTATCACCACTTAACAGGTTCTTTAATGAATCTATTAATTAATGTCACAAGTCCAACATAATTCCAATGTCACCACGAAGACACACAATTAGTGATGGGACGATTAATCTTCACCACAAATGTAATCACTACTGTTTCTTCCCTGTCTATTCTCAAATCACTATACAATTGTTTAATACTATAGTTCTTTAATTACTTCATTCTTATACACTGGAATAAGAAATAGAGAACATTATAACAATCGCAACACAATAAAAAAACTTAAACGCAAACGAACACGGCGTACACAGATATGAAAACTTTACACTTTCACTATAAAAAAAACTGCACAAGGACCAAATAAACTTCTTCAATCATTCGATAAACATCCAAATACAATCTGAAAAAATAGAAAAAACAATCTTCTCAATATTATTATTATAAGAAATCTTAAAATTATTATTAATTATTATTATTATTATATATTATTATTATATTTTATTATTATTATTGATTTATAATTTTTATTAATATTCATTAAGTACACTGAATTAGATGCAGTAGAAGCTGAGGATAAACTCCTAGAAAATGAAGACAATGTTAGAAATCGCAGTCAGAGCTTGGAGCAAGATTCAGAATTGGAAGGAACTCGGGTAGGAAAATAATTATTATTGAAAAAAATTATAAATTACAAATATATATCGAGAAAACAACACAGAAATGACATTCAAAACACATTATGCTTTGGAGTTTGATCGTGGTTTCTGAAGGGAAAACTAGAATGTTTCGAGTACGAAAAAGATTCTTGTTTCTGATAATTGTTGTTTGCAAAATTATCGATAAACGTTGATTTATTTCTATGTACTATTCAACAAAATAAGTCAATACTCCACTACTTCATATAACATACACATATCATATACCATACCGTACCGTATATCATACCTTCGTATACCTATTACCATGAATTCATGATGGGCGGGATTTCACCGGTTAACATTCAGTACTTTAAATTACTTAATTCGGTAACACACCTTTCCACATAGACGCACTGGAGCATCACACCGTTACTACTCACTGTTTCCCATATCCACTTTATGTCTGGTCAAATAAACTTACATTTCAATATTCATTCTTTAAGACAATTCATCAAATATTTCATTTAAACCGTTTTCTATTGAAGATACACTCGAACTCTATAATAACCGAAAAAACAACACACCACAAAATAAATAAAAACTTTGCCGCAATCACACCAACACTAACAAAGAAACTATTGAAAAACCGCGATGTAGATACTGAAGAACAATCCTTGTGTCTTAAACAGTCCTTGTTCCAACATACATTCTGCAATAAGACAGGCAAAAAACATCCATTTAGTTATTATTATTAATTAATTATTATCATTTTAACAATTATTCTCTAGTCATATTGCTTAAGCTTAAGCACATATTCTTATTTATTTTTATTTATTTTTTTTAAATGAATTATTAACTGGGGATAACATTTATGATTATTATTATTATTATTATTATTATTATTATTTTATTATTATTATTATTATTATTACAGAGTAACAAGAAATTGGAACTAACAGAAAAATTGGAGAAGGAACTTCATGTTAAAAAAGGATTGTATAAAGAAATAGCACAATTAAATGAGGAGATTAGTACTTACAAGTATGTATGTATTACAAGTATGTATATATTTATGTATTATTATTATTATTATTATTATTATTATTATTATTATTATTATTATTATTATTTTATTATTATTATTATTATTATTATTATTATTTAGACAAAATATGTTGTTAAAGCAAAGAGAATTAGAAACAGTTAAAGAGAGGAAGGCTTCAACTTCTCCAAATATTCCAATTGAAACCTTAGACGCTCGTATTTCTAACGGGACTTGTAGTCACCATGATGATAGCAATCATCATGATCATTATCATGAACACGATCACTCACATCATCATCATGGCGAACACGATTGCGATGAAGGACATGCGAATGAGCATAATGGAACACAGGTAGGGCTATGTTAGTGTGAAATGATTTATTTGTTTGTTTATAAACTTAAATTGAACATTTAACTTTTAAAATTAGTTAAAAAAATAAAAAAATTTATTAAAAAGTTTGTAACTTTGAAGTATAATATTTAATATTTATAAGTTGCTTAATTCTTATTTAATTTTAGTTTTTTGTAAATAAAACTTTTTACAGAACGACCATAAAGAGAAAGAGATTCAAATGTCGGAGAGCAGCGATAAAGCAATTGAAATCGATCAGAATACTCTCAAAAATAGAGCAAATTTCCGAAAACATCTATCTCGGTGGATGACGAAAGAAACCAATGTAAGCAACATTGATATCTTTACGAACAAGCCAACCCTTTTTTTTTTTAGATTTCGTTAACCATTTTGGCGGTTTTTTTTTTTTTTTTTTTTTTTTTTTTTTTTTTATTCACATTCTGATTGTCTGAGTGTGAATGCAAAGAATCTAAACTACATTTATGTTAATGCATTTAATATTTTTTGAATAAATAACAATGTTAAAGAACAGGCAATAAATTACACTTATCCAATTCCTCATCCACCTATACCCCCCCCCCCTCCCTTACCATTGTAAACTAATCTTTAGATGAAAGTTCAAATCCACCATTGACAATTTTGTAATGTTGCTCACTAACTTTTCTGTCTGGCATGCAGATCTTAGAATTTTTAAGGGTTTTTATTTATTATATAATTATTATATATTTATATATATTATATATATATATATATATATATTATATATATACTTATATATAATATTTATATATTATATAGTATATATTATATATATTAATATATATATATATATATATATATATATAACATATATAGTATGATTTAATGATGAGTTTCACAGAGATTTACTTCCATCAGCGGATTCAACATTGGACTACGCGTCGGCATAGTTAATAACCGGATATGCTCTAACCACTAGGCCATCCAACGTCCCAAAAAGGACAGTTTCAAGGTAGTTTTAAAGCACCGGGTTTCTCAATCCCATAATATGCTGAGACCAAAAGGCTCGAGATGGTCGTGATGCCCGTAACGCACTTCTTAATGTAAAGGGACTAAGTCTTGAGTGCGCTAGGGTCTTACATGAGATTGTTGTTACTTGTGTTATGTATAGTAGTGAAACTATGGTCATGGAATAAGAAGTATAAGATCTAAAGTTCAATGTGTAGATGGACAATCTTAGAGGCATGCTAGTAGTGAGAAGAATTTAATAAAAATGAGAAATGAACTCTAATTAGGAGTTGTGTGGTAGGCTGAAAAAGGGTAAATGACGGAGAATAAATGAAAGAATAATGTTGTGTGTTCTCTTGTATGGTGGAAGATGAATGATAGTCGGTGGTTAAGCGGATGATTTATAGTGGGAGTGTGTTGTGAACCGTACAGGCTGGAACGAAGAGACAGTGGATTGGTCGGTGATACGAATGTCTAAGGAGAGAAATGTGAGATTGCAGAGGCGAAATAAAAGGATGATAGAGGAATGGCGGGGTCTTTGTATGGGAATGTTGTGGACCCCACCTGGCGCCAAGGGATGAACCGCTTACCATTGACGATTTATCCATAGTGAGGTCTCTCGTCGCGGTCCCATGAAAGCTCTAGGGTGGACTTTCAGACTAAAAGACGATTTCAACTAATTAAAAGGTACAGAGGGGGCGGTAAGGTGGGCTTTCTTTTCGACTTTTGTCATATTCTCTAACTGCTTTTCTTTTCCGATGCTGTAGCGCACCTTACTCGCATTCTTGGCAAAAGGAAGAAAATAAAGAAAAGAAATATATATATATATAATATATAATTATAATATATATATATTATATATATATTAATATATATATATATATAATATATTATATATATATATTATATATATATACTATTATATATTGTAGGGAATAGGAAGCTCTTTGGAAGGAAGCGCGAAAAGGTTCAAGAAATCGAGAAAAGGGAATTTTATAGGAATAGATGCAATAGGGATGTGCTTTGTAACTGATGAAGATGGATGGAGGGAGTGTGGAAAGAACACTTCGAAAATCATGCACAATATTAACAGAATGAAGAGGGAAGGGAATGTGTGTGGGTTTGAGTGGTGCAAAGAAGGAATAGAATATTAATTCATTTAGTTATTAGTAAGGAGGAGGAATGGGTAGAGTGAGAAAGTGCAAGAATGTCTGCAGGTATAGAATGAAATTACTGGTGAATAGATCAAGAACGGAGATGCATGGTGATTGATTGGATTTGGAGTTATGTAATAAAGCGTTTTATGGAGGGGTATAGTTTCCAAGGATTGGAGGAGAACTGTAATAGTACCCTTATATATAGGTAAGGGAGAAAAGGGGAACTGTAGAAATTATAGGGAATAAGTATATTGAGTGTTGTAGGAACGGTATATTGGGCTAGTATTTCGGTCGAAAGAGTGCGTGCGCCGAGTGACTGAAGGAACTGATTGGTGGAAGAACAAGGTGACATAGGATGGTAGAGCGAAATTTGTGTATATCAAATTTTCAACTTTAAACAAATGATTGAGAAAATTGAGGTAGAAGAAGAATAAATGTATTTAGGGTTTTATGATTTTGCAACAGGCGTATGACTAGATTCAACTAGGGAAGCGTTTTAGGCAGGTGTTAGTGATCATTATGGTGTTCGGTGTAGGCTCTGAATGGAATCAAAAAGTAAAGTTTTGACGATATGAAGCGTGTGTAAGAATAAATGTCGTCAATGGTGATTGGTTTAGGATATAATAGCGGAATGTAGGACAGGGTTGTGTTATGTCTCCTTGGATTTTTCAATTGATATATGGATGGGGTTATGAAAGAATCGAGGTGGGGATGGCAGGAAAATCGGTGTATAGAATGATGTAGATGAGTGGGGGCCCCTCACCTGATTAATATGCGCATGACTTTGGTTCTGGTTGAGGAATATGAAGAGGTAACATAGGATGCAGTAAAGTCATTTGTGTGGATACCATAAACAGTGGTTTTGAAATTAATGGTAGATGGCTTGGTTGTAAGTTTAATATCTTTTATTTGTAATATGCATTATGCATGTTTATATAGTATATATATATATAATAATATTATATATATATATATATATATATATATAATATATATATATTATATATATATATATATATATATATACACGCAGTATATGTAAATTATTATTTTGATGAAGGTAGATTTACTTTTTCAACTGTTAAAATTTCCTTTTCTTCTTTTTTTATTAGATGAAGTTTCATTACGAGCTGCCCACAAAGCTTTAGAATCAAAGTTCCTCAAATGCATGGAAAAACTTGCAACCGTTAGCGATGAGAAACAGGAGCTCGAACACCTGGTTCAACAACTCCAATTAGAAACAGAATCCATAGGTAGGTCGGTTTGATTTTACTCTTCTGATACTTTGACTTTCTGTAGCATCAGTTTCAATGTTCAATATTTTTGGAAATATATGTATACTCTAACATTGTGTAGTATTCTTTTCTTTCTTTTTTTTTAATGGGTACTATCTAAGGCTATTTTTTTTTTTATGAAATAACGTTCAATATTTGTTCGGATTTATAATCCCGGGATCACTTATGGGGAAGCAAAGGGACAGGTGACGAAGATGATATGCAAATATTCAAAAAAAACAAAAAAATACATTCTATTGCTATTTCTAAAACAAAGGATAAGTTTAATCCAAGAAAAGTTGCTAATGTATAATGGCTCTTGATAATCCCTTTCGTTATTTTAATACACAGTTAAATGACTTTATCGGATTTACTATTTAGTAGTCATATTCAATATCTTTCAAGTAACAGTACAACTAAATTTGTACTGTATTATATAATATGTTTGTTTGTATTTATTATATTGTATCGTTTTTATTATTATATTTATTCTTATTATTATTATTATTGTTTATTATATTGCTTCTTCCTATTATCGAAACTATTTTAATAGATTATATAGTACAATTAATTCTAAAAAACTACCTATTTAACGTGCTAATCCCCTTTTCAGAGGTAACACCGGGGAGACTACAGAAATCGAACCTTTAAGCGGCTAACCCGATGAGCGTGAGCGAAACGTGTTCGCAGTCGAGTTTAATTCTCGTCCCCAGGTAGATAAACTCCAACTGCTACGCGGAGGATTGAACCAGCGACCTCTGTCGTTTGAGCGTTTTTATTATTATTATTATTATTATTATTATTATTATTATTATTATTATTATTATTATTATTATTATTATTATTATTATTATTATTAAAAAGGGGATTACATCACGATTTATCAGTTCCAAAGAGGAGTTATGAAACAACAGATGCAAGAACTTAAGTTGGAGTTGGATCTGCTCAGAACTGAGAAGCATGAGATGTCGACAAAATTGGCAAAATTACAAAAATTAATGGAAGAACTTGAGGGAAATAAGTGTGTGACCAAAGGTTTCGTACAAGGCGTAAACTCTATTATTAATTCCTCATCTGGTAAGAATGATTTTTTTTTTACGAAAATTGTAGCCTATTTTATACTTTAGTATTATTGCTGTTAGGCTACCGTATATATTTCAAAATAAAGTGCATGTATCTGTCTTCTTAACTACAACTTCTCAGGTCCTAAAAACATATGGTCGGATCCACAAATTTGGTTAGCGGAGCTTCAGAGATGAGGGCACTAGCTTCTCAGATTTTTTTTTTAAATCATCTTCGCGTTTAACTAACTACATGCATGTGTTATTGTTTATGCTAGTCTGTTATTAGATGGTGTTTTCAATCCTTTGAATTGTCTTTTTTCTGTAGTATTATCTTCTTGGATATTATTTTTTTTGTTACCATCCATCCATGTAGTATGCTGTCATGTTTCTTCTTTCGAGAATTTTAATCCAAAGATTTTTTATCTCGGGACGGTCGGGTTATCCGTCTACCGCATATACCGTCTTGCTTCCAAGCGATGCCGCCTCTGCCACCGAAATCATCCATCTGCTTCCTGCTGGTCTCCTACCTTCTGGTCTACAATCCATGATCACTCTCAATCTCTCCCCTCCCTCACTTCTTTTCACATGTCCGAACCATCTAACTGGCTTTCTCTTCCACCGTTCAAAACAGCGTTCCACCCATTTCTCTCCGTCACTAAGCTCGCTTTCTCATCTTGCTCTCACGAACTCCTCTAAGTGAGTCTACAGTTATCTCATTTCCCGTAGCTTCTATTTGCTTTTTTGTATCGTATATCAATGGTTCCAGTCAATTCAGATCCATACAACCAATATCGGGTCTCCATAATTCTTCTTCTCTTCTCTTTATCTTCCTTTATTTTCAAGACTGGGAGTAAAGGTGCGTAACAGCATCGAAAAGAAAAGCAGTAGAAGAAGAACATGACATAAGTCGAAAAGAAAGCCCAGCCTTACCGCCCCCCAGTACCATTAATTAGTGAGAACTCATCGCAGTCAGAAAATCCACCCTAAAGCTTCATGGGACAGCGAGTGACCCTCACTATGGTAATCGTCAATGAAGAGGTTCATCCTTGGCCAGGTGGGCCAAAACCATATACCCCCTCACAATTCCCCCGCCATTTCATCCTGTTATACACCTTTCTTCTCGCCTCTACCAAACCACATATTCTCTCCTTCAAACATTCGTTTACTGAACTCAAATCCACTTTTTCTCGGTCTTCCAAGCCGGTCGGTTCACCCAACACTCACCACTTAAAATCCGCTTAACCAACCGGAACTATCATTCAGTCACTTTCAATGACAAAAAACCATTCTCAACATAGTTTTACATTTATTCTCTATTTACCCCTTTCTTCACACCACACCACATCTCTTATTTTCGCAGTTTCTTTTCAACTGCTCACACCTAGCACCACCCCTTAAAGATTGTCCATCTGAACACCATGAACTTTTAGATTAAATACTTCTTATTCCAGACCATAGTCTCCGTATTATACATTAAACACAGGCATAAACATAACCCTCATGTAAGACCCTAGCAACTCAAGACTTAGTCCTTTACATTCACCAACGATTTTGCACAGCCACCTTCCTGCATTTCCACAACTTTCTACTACACTCTGAGATCGTTCCGTTTCCTTCTCATTGCCAACACTATACCCTAAATATTATAACTCAGCACACTTGGTTTACCAGTGCTTACCATAGAACATAACTTCACACTGAGGGAGTGTCCTTCACTCCACAACCATAACCTCTTACTCTTATCCACGTTAACTTTTAAGCCCCTCACTTTACACACCCTTTGCCAAATCTCTCACCAATCCTCTAAACTCATCTTCAGATTCGCCACACAGAACCAAAATCATCCGCATATAATAGAGGGCACCCCATTAAATATCTCCATTTCCTCCACCATCTCTAACACCATTCCTGCCATCCCCACTCGAATTCTTTCATACCCCATCAACATACAAATTGAATAACAAGGAGACATAACAACACCCTGTCTTACTCCGCTTATAATCCTAAACCAATCGACACAAATTATTCTTACACACGCTTCACTAATCGTCATACATACTTTTGATTCCATTCAGAAGACCTACCCCAACACCATATATCACTTAACAACCTGCATTAAACCTTCCTATTAACTCTATCATAGCCTGTTGCAAATTCATATAAAACCAAATCACAATTTATTCTTCTTTCTCCCTCGCTTTTCTCATCATCTTGTTTCTTCCATTATATAAAGATTTGATCCACACAATCCTCTACCACTCCTAACACATATTTCCTCTATCACCAATCAGTCCTTCGTCATCGACGCACTCTTTCGACAAAATACCAAGCATAATACCCGTCCAACATACAACACAAATAAACTATATCCCCTATAAATTCTACAGTTCCCCTTTGTCTCCCATTACCCGTATATAAGGTACTATTTACCGCTCTCCTCAAATCCCTTGGAAACTATACCTCTATAAACGCTTTATTCACAAACTTCCAAATCCAAATCAATCACCATCTCGCCTCCATTCTTTGATCATGTTCACCAGTAATTCATCTATACCTGCAGATTACCCAATTCTTACAACTTTTTCACGTCTACCATTACCTTCCCTTACGAATAACCTCCTCCCAATAATACTATTTTTCCTTCTGCCCATCAACCCACACCACATTCAACCTCACCTCATTTTTCTGTTAATATTGTGCAGATTTCGAAGTGTTTTTTCCACACTCCTCTCACACCCATTGTTTAATTATTAGAATTGTTTTATATAATTATATATTAGAATTGTTTTATAATATTTAAATTTTTAACCTCTGTTGGGAAGCAAAAATTGTAGGGGTCTTCATAAACATTCCCACAATTCTGTTGAAAATCTACCCAAGTCTCCCTTTCAACTCGTCATCTTGTCTTCATTTGATCATCAAATACGCCACCCCACAATACTTAAATTCTATTCATTGCTTAAAGCCTACATCTTCTATGTTTCACTACTATCTCTCTCCCTCTCTCTTGCAATCACCATTATTTCCGTTTCCTCGTGTTTTATTCTAATGCCCATTGAACTCAGTACCTCGATTTCCATCTATCTCACAGCTCCTTGCAGTCTTGAGGCTCCCTGATGTCATCACGCGCACCCCATCCGCATAAAACCAAAGCTGTGTTCCATTCTCCTTAGCATTCTCTTTAAGGCAGCTGTCACAGGTAAAGTGCAAAGAGCAATTGTGACAGTACACTTTCCTGTCTAACATCACCTTTGTTCACTTCAAAACCACTCTCTCTTCCTGTTCCATCAAACCAGTACTTTATTGGATTCTTCATACATACATTGTTGGATGGCTGGCAATCAGGACTTTCTGGTATGGCATAATCGAATTTTCTAACACTCTCCACAGTCTTCTCCCTGTTATTCTATCGAATGCTTATTTTCCAAGTCTATGAATGCAGCATACGCCTTTTCAGTTCCCACTCGTTATGAATTTCTCTGTTAGCAATCTTCAGTTAAAATATTAAGGTCTGTGTTACTTTTCCCTGGTCTGAAACGTACTGCCATTTCCCAATTTGTCCTCGACCTCCATCCTCAATTACTTTTTTCCCAAGTCCTCTCATATCATCATTACTCACCCACAACAATACTACCTTTCTATAATTTCCCATATTCTTTATCTCCCTTTTAGTATCGGAAGTTACTGCTTTAACTCCATTCTTTGGTATTTTTCTTTCTTTCCATACTTGGATTTACCAATCTTGTCAACCAATTTAGTTAGTCCGCTCTCCTGTTTTTGAATAGTCACTTATTTTAGATCCATCTATCATGACTTTTCCCATATTTCTTAGTAATTTAATCTCCTCTTTCACTCCTGTATACTCTATCTGTCTAATTTCCCTCATGTATCTTGTCTATGACTCTCGGGGTATTTCATTCATTTCCCTCTTTCCCTTCCTCTACGTTCAATGAATTCTCGAAATACTCGCTCGCATTCTTCCGTCACCTCCTCTTTCCATCTAGGAAGACGGTTCTCCCTCCTTATCAGGCAACCGTATGCATTTCCGGTTCTTTATTCCTTCTCCTGCTCTTGGCCATTCCATTAAAGATTTTCCGTGCCCTTCGTTATCTTTTCAAGTTCTCTTCCTATATCTTCTTCTTGGATATTATTTCTTGCAATTTTCACAAGCAAATATTCTTCTTTCGATGAATTTTAATGCATTTATATTTATATCTTTATATTAAAAGGTGACCTTCATTTAATTATAAACGTCAGGGGGTAAATATAAAACTAAATTATAAATTACTTTAATAAGAAATTGAAATAATTAAAAAAAAAAAATACAGTTAACCATGAGCATATCGCGATATATATTTTATATGTTTTCAGATGCAGTTGAGCGGTTCACATTTTTTCCCATATTATAATTATAATAATAATAATAATAATAATAATAATAATAATAATAATAATTAATGATAATAATAAAACTACTATTTCAATAAGTAAATATTACTTTAAGTTTTCCTCAAAATTATATGCTTTCACACTTATATCTTATGTTAGCTGAAGATGTTCTTAAAATATCTTCAGCTATGCAGGGGAAGAGAAAACGGTGGGAAAGGGGGATTCCCTGACCTTGCACCCACCTGAAGGGTTTCTTTTTCTTGGGAAGGTATTGATTCTTGTTACGGTGTTGTGATTTTGGTATTGCAACTTAAAACGTAACATATTGATAAGAGCCAATACTAGGGGAATTTTGTGCATCCCTCCGGGGAGCACCAGTATGTGACCTTGTAACATATGCAATCTTTAAGTCTTCCTCCCTTTCCCTCATTTTTCGAATTAATATCTATATCTTTTAATCCTTTTCCCCCACAAGTTTCCATCTATAGTGGTGGCTTGGTTTGGGTCCAGCTACTACTTAATTATATCTAAGAACGCTCATGCATACCTAGGATTCTCGCTGCATGTTGACACATATTATCCCCAGTTATGGGAAAGCAAAGGACAGAGAAGTGATATATATATAATATATATATATTATATTATATATTATATATATATAATATATATATATATATATATATATATATAATAATAATAATATTATATATAATATTATATTATAATATATAATATTATTATTATCTTGTCATTGATGCTTTCACCTTCCTCTTTTGCCCCAAGATTGGGGTAAAGGTGACTGGTTCGAGTGAGAGAGGAAGTAGATAAACATGGACAAATGTCGAAAAGAAACGCCCAGCCCCCTCTACCGCCCCCTCCTGTTATCCAGATCCTTAATTAGTGAGAGCTCGTCACAGACAGAAAATCCCCACCCTCAGTAGACCATCATAGGACGCCGAACGGACCCCTTTTTATAGGTTAAGATCCGTCAATGTCAAGGATCATCCCAGGCCCAGGTGGGCCAAACCATGCACCCCATACAAAACCCCGCCATTCTCTCTATCATGCACCCTTTCTTTTCGCTCTGCCAAACTCACATTTTCTCTCCTTCAGAACATTTCGTTCAACCGGACTTCAATCACTTATCTCTTCGAGTCTCCAGCCGGTCGGTTCTCACACATCTCCAACCATACATCCGCTTAAAACCAACAAACCGAACTTTCATTCTTTTTAAGACATTTAACGAAAACCCAACTCAACTTCCCAAAATTGTTCGAAAAATTCTAAGGAAAAATTCTAATCACTTTTATATTAGCTATCTTAAATTTCGTTAAACATTGTTATCCCACACTAATTTTATCAACAAAACCAAGACCATTCAGGTTAAATATTAAGATTGTTTCTAAAATCGGTCATTCTATATATTTTTAAATATTTTACATTTACAAGCATTAATGCAATTCTCACACCCCTAAGATTGTCCAAATTCTTGGAACACAAAATTGAAAAAACTTTAAAGATTCTTCTGATAATATAATAACAATTCTATCAATTTCAAGAACAAATAGTACTTGAAAACTTTAAATCAACAAATTTTAGAAATTTCCATATTTAAAACAAAACACTAAAACTATTTAATAGAGATTTCACACCATGATAAAGAGATTATGGAAGCACTTGTAACGAAAATTTTCTGATAATAGAAAACACCCTTAAAGTACAATTCTCAACAACTGAAAGCTCGCATATGTGCTATACAACCCAACGATTATTATAAATTAACAACTTCCAAAAGTATATCTCCTTATGCTGAGCCATCTATCAAAACCTCACTATAATTCTATCAACATTCTCAAATGCATATGAAATCTCCGTAGTTACCACTCTTAGTCGAATATCAACTATACCCAAATAATACTTTTAAAAAACGTCAGACACTTTGCTCCCTCGTCCATGAAATCACATTTAAAATAACTTTGCAATCAGAGAAAGGTAGATCAAATTGTTCCATCAACACTGCAACAAACAACACACCAGCTGAGTAACTCTTACTCTTAAAGTCAAGTTAATATATTATCTTTTTTACTCTCCTAAAAAACGACCCTCGTCTTTCACACACCACACTATGACACTAGCAAAATCTTGGTTATACCAATATATCCTACCTACCAACAAAAACTTCTCATTCAGATATACGCACTCTACCAACTAAGAACCATTAATATACTGACTATGCTATAAGATATATCTAATCAAGACGACCTTCCAGGAACAACTCTCGCATTAAAGTATCATATCATTTCGCCCCTATTTCTCTGAACCATTTATTTGAAAAAAAACTCATTTGGCCATGTCCCATCTCACACTCCACCCACGAACATTCCCTATTTACATAAATCCTCTCCCAAATCGACTGAATAACAAAATTGAAATTACACAGTTGTAAGAACAAACTCAATCTTTTAAAGATAATTTTTATTAACTCATAAATAATTTCAAATGTTGATAATTAAATAATACAAATCCGTACTTAAATAATTATAACAGAAAAGTTTCTATAATAAATTTATATATATATGTAACTGTAATGTAACTGTAACTAACTAAGTACGTAAATTTTAAGAGTAAGCTTATTTAATTTATTATTTATTAAAAAACAAAGTTTCAATACTATAAATTTAAGACTTGGAAGAGCTTTTATGTCCATATTAATCAAAAACCAAAAAAAAATATTTATTTTTATAGCCTTAGAAGTACCATCATCGTTTAATAAGACACCTATATAAAATAACTATTAAATTAATAGATTCTAACGATTTAGACAATCAAAATCAGCAATTCATATTGATACCAAGTAATATTTAATTTTTCAATAATTAGGCATAATAAATACCGTTGAATAATATAAATATACTCATATTTTTAAATAAGTAAAACGTCATTTATCGCTATCGGAATCAATTCTTCCACCATACTGTTCCGCACAACAAAGCCTATTGGGTACGGAAAAATCGTACTGGTTTAAGGTGACGTTTCTAAGACAATGCTCTTCGAATCTGAATAGAGAGTAAGAAGTAGAATTTTAAGAGAAGAGAAAAGCAATATGACACCATAGTCAGAGAATTATAATAGAAAAGTAAGTACACCACTTCTTTTAAGTCTAAACTATATAACACGCTATTTCCCCCATCAACTAAGGAATATATTTGAATAACTAATAATGTCGGATAAAAATAATGGTTTGCATATAAGTCAAGATTAAAAAATACAACCGCTCTATAAGATCTTTAAGACACCTATAGAGGAACAACGCACCTCCCGGACCATCTATATTAATTATCGTCATTTGTCTGCCTATTTTGAATCAGTGCGAAGCAAATGTTTGCTAAGTGGAATATACAACTTATCCTCTAGAGATGTCCTCAACAGTGAATTGTGCCCTAATAACAACAATAACACCTACTGTTTAAAAACCACTAACCACGCATTTCGCGCGAATATTTTACCAAAATCTAATTCAAATCGTCTCAAAATTTTGGCACCATATTTTAAAATTCCTGCGTCTATCTTGCCCTATCAAAGAAGTTCTATATCTAACAATGTTTAATCGCTGTATCGAACAAGTTATATGACAAAAGTTCCATCGTTAAACACCGTATCATTACACCAAGAGTCCTCCATAATTTTCTTTTCTTGAGTTTTCACTCACACACAAAGAGTCTGGTTCCACCAGAATCTACACTTAAAACACTTAGTCATGCACTCATATTAATAACATCTCGAATATTGAAAAATATTCCAAAATCACACAGAAAAAACTTTCAAATTTATCTAAATATCTCTACCTATGAAACCAAAAAACATACTTCAACGATATAAACACATTCACTCTTTCACTGTCTTCTTTGATAAAAATCGATAATAGACTATATGATACTCCTTCCAATAAAAAGAATCTTATTTTCTTCCAATAAAACTTTGCTTCAATTCCATAAATTTATATCCACAATCTCGTTTTAAAACAATAATCCTCAACCAAACACACTCTCTCTATAAAAGATATGTCCAATAATTGAACCACAATATTTGTAAATACTTTCTAAATAGAATTGCTAAAATTTAGTGAATTATAAAATCGCTTTACTTTTATATCCGAAGCCAACAAGTATGTCTCTTAAATTAATTCTGTTTAATTAGCCCAAAAATTTTAAAAAAGCAAAAGACACGCATAACCAAAACTATTTTACGCACATATGTAAAGAGACACCACTCTTCTATGTTATTCAAAACAGGTATTTGCATCAACATAAATGGAGGCAATAAATTTCTACTTTTTATTGTATATTTATATAAAAGAATCAACTTTTTCATTGAAGATAATACAGTATACTTCATTAAATTTCAAAGAACGTGACATCCTCGTAAAATACATTGATCTATAGCAAGACACCTAAATGTAATAGATTAAATCAATTCTGCCAACTCTTGTCATGCAATTTCTTTTAAAACTATTGGTGGCAATCACGTGTGTCTACAAACTATCCTCAACCAGCAATATATATTTCTTAATTAGCCCAACATTGCATCGAACCCACCAATAACAATTTAAAAAGTATTACCGTGAAAACACAATCCTCTGATTTATTTGAAAAAATTTTTAAGGATGAGTTTCTAATATCAAAAGATTGAAATTTATTTAAAACACATAATAATTTTCAGAATGTATGAAAGATTCTATACGCGGAAAAGACTCAGCCATTGTTCAAAAATAATAAAACAGTGAGAAAAGTATAAAACTTTTCTTATTATAATTAAAGTAACTTTTTGAATACTGATCTATTTTATAAGCAAATATATAAAGATCTAACCATAGATTTTAATGTTAAAAGATATGCTCAAAAATTTTTTAATTTTATTTATAAACAGTGTATTTCTACTTATCAAAAAAATGAAAAAGAAATTTAAGCTGTTATTATATATGTGAGGAAACAAAAATTAATTGAGAAATATCATTGTCACTCCTAAGACTCACCAGAGCGGATACAATAGTTTTAAATGGACATACTAAAAGCGACGTAGTAATATAAGTAATTAAGCCGCCCTTTCTTCTTATATTTAATTATGTATGAATAAAATTTTTTAATATAATCACTCTATGGTGAACAAAAAAAAATACCAGGGACCTTATGAGCCCCATCCTCAACCCCTAGTAGGATAGGGGATAACCGTAAGTCTGAGTAATTCTAAAACTTTGTTCGTATCAAATATTCCATGTGGAACAGAAGAATATCATTTTACTATAGGTCCAATACTTCGAGTTCATTTAGGCCTATAAAGAATATATTTCAATATGTTGAAATACTTTAATATAGGAAAAATCGGTACTTTTAATAGTTCTAATTTTTGGGTCCATTTAGGTAGTTATATTATTAATATAAGTGGTTAAAATACTATTGAAGTAAAGTTTAAGATTTTTATAAATGTAAATACAATTTTATATCTAACAAATTAATAGAAATATGAATTTTGCCTATGTTCAAAAATAAATAAGTATGTCAAATTCATAATTTTGATAAACGTCGAAATAGATGCGGGAAATTCAAATTACTGACTAAGAAATTTCGGATTTGCTAAAATTGGCATTTCAATGAAACTATTTATATATTTTTCAAAATGGAACAAAATAACTTACGAATTCAAAACTCTCAATTGTACAATAATTAACAAAATCCATTAGAAATTTAGCCAATTGTCACATAATCTTAGAGCAAAATGTACACCGTAAAAACCATTACTGCTATCTACCCTTTACAGACTATTTAAGTCCTACATTTAATGGCTCAGTAAAGTAGGGTTGAAAAAATTTAAAGAAAAAGATAAATATATTACACAAGGTATTTTAAGTATATATTTTATAAAAATTTTTTTTATTAAATAATCATTTGGTATTTAATTTAAATCCACCTAAGATCTACCCTAAATTGAGTATGTAAATTAAGATAGGATTGTTATGAATAGAGTTTATATAGAACCACACGAAATATGATTAACATAACCAAGCTATTTTCAATAGTATGACTATAAAACGTATAACCTATTATATTATATTATATTCTATTTTCATAAATTATTATATTAAATTCGTCTCTGTGTTTCTGCTTATTTCATTATGGAAATGATGTATACTATCTTCGAATAAAGAAGAAATATATCTATTATTATTTTCTAAAATGAATATTATATAAAAAAATACCTTATGAAAAATAAAACCTCAATAATCTCAACGGATAGTCTCTTATTCCTACCTTAATTAATAAATATCCAATGTTGACACAATCTTCCTAGGAAAAGAAAATATATTTAACGATTTATCAAAAAAAGATACTCCCAGAATACTTTTAATTCTCTAAAAAACTTTTAATTATGTAATTGTGTGGAAAAATATATAAGATTATAACAGTGTTTCCCCCTTAATTAAATTCTTAGTATGTTTAAATATACCCTTCTTTACTTTAAATATATAAAATATAGGTAAGACTGTCTAAAGCTGACATACAGTGAGTGATATCCTCACGAATATATATTTTTTAAATTAAGTATTTATATATATAACAGAACACTCGACAGTATTGTATATAGTTCCTATTATTATTAAAAACGTCAGATGTATATACAGACATACCTTGTCATCCAAAAACTAATTTATTTTAATAAAATTAATTCTTTACTATTTCAAACTGCTTTTTTGAATACTTTGCAATTTCATTATGTATAATACAGAAAAATGATTATTTCACTTTGTGCTCTAAATTGTTTTTCTTTTATAATTATTTATTAGGACCAGTTCAAAATTCTGTATATAAATCTCAAATTATTTTTAAGATGAAAAATAGTTCTTAATACAAACAATCAGACAATTTCAACTGTTGAACAGTGTATGTGTATATCATCACTAATAAGAACTTTGTAAGAAGATTCCTAAATTGTCCATATCCTGTTCCTGAATATATTCTTAAAGAAAATATAGTGTGTTCTAAATATGCTTAAAATTAGGAAGAGTATATAACCATTTTTCCTCATTTAATAATCTAATAGCTAAGACTCCTGTATCACTATAACTGATAAATAATACACTTATGCTGATATTTAATCGAATTTAATTAGCCCATAATACCCATTCAATATAATATTAAACTTTAAAACATGTTATTAATAATAAAAAAAAAAAAATTTTGATATTATGTTAAAGTAAAAATCTTGGTCAATTTAAGCACCTAAAACAATAATAAAATTCACTCTTTCTGCTTTTGACAATTTTTTAAAGAAACACATTTATTATTTTTTCAGAATGTAAAATACCGTTTAAAAACTCAATTTTAAGATTTACCAAGTAAATTTTCAAATGTTGGGAAATTTAGGAAAAACGTACTTTTTAAAAGTTCCTAATTTGTAATGAGGGAAAAATATAAGAAAAAGCGTAATTAGAAGTTAAAATTTATCTTATTAAAAACAGGTTTCACCACGAGATAGTGAAGATGTATTATCACGAGAAAATGTTGGGATTAAATTAAAATAAACCAAAAAATAAATTAATTTTTATTGATCATAACCCCATTTAATTAAATATTATATGAGTTAAAAAGCATTCAATTTCAATTAAAAAAACTCTGACAAATTAGAAGTATTTTTAGATTTACTCTTTTCCTCCTTCATGCTATTTTATTGGAAGAAATTGTAATCTTCATTTTAAAATATTCGAGTCCCAACTTCATTATTTTCAAATTGCTGAAAATACCGTTACAAAAATTCGATATAATTAAGATAATTACCAAAATTAATGTTCATAAACATGGATTCTGTCACTTATATTGAAATTTTAGATAAAAAATTATAATAGCTTTTTTTAAGATTTAGAATTACACCCGGAGTAAATTTTATAAAAAAAATTAATATTTCGTAACTCTTGCATATTGGTTAAAAAAATACCTTATAAAAAGAAAAAAGATCGTTTATAATCTGTGCTAGAAGAATTTATTATATATAGTCATTTTTTCATCTTTTAAAAATAATCAAAGAAGGTTTTCACAACTAATGAAAAAATTAAGCATTTCTATGAATTAAAAATATTATTTATAAACAAATTCAGATAAAATCTCTCATTAAATGTATAAATGACTAGTGTATGTATTAACTTTTATTTAATATTTTTTATATCTTCAATTTTAAAGATAAAGGCCTCTTATTTCCTCAAACCTTAAAACAAATTGCAATATCTTTTGCAATTTGTGTAAAATGGAGTAAATATTGTCTTCCTTATTACATGAAATCCACCCCTGTGTTTTGGAGAAATTTTCACTTTTTAATCCTTGTCTTCGAAGAGACGAAATTAATTACAAGCAATGCCTTAAAAAACCCACTTTCCCAAATACCGTTGAAAAATAACTCAGATCTCATTACACAATAGAAAATTTTAGCATGAGAATACCGATAATAATTTCAAATTGTGTGAAACGATATTAGGACAGATTATCAGTAATCTACTTTGAGAAAAAGTTCTAAGAGTTAATTGGTTGAGATGTGAAAAAGTGTTAGTAGCACGAAGTTAACAGAGCAAGGAAGTAAATTTGTTATGACATCTGTGAGCATACAACAAATTTCCTTATAAATGACAATAAATAGAAAGGAAGATATATCCAATGACCAAACATTATAAGATATCCACAGGATTTCTTCCATTCTTCAATGTTCCCATTAATAGGCTCTTCATATTCTAAATTTAGAAAATATAAAGTTATCCTTTCATGCGAATTAAATGAAACTATGTAAGAAGAGTAAAAATATTTTTATTAATAAGCAAAGCTGAATTAAATATAATCCTAGAAATTTCAAATTATAAAAAAACAAGCTTGATATCAATTACAGGGTTTCCCTTTATAATAAGCGTATATTATGATTTAAATTCATCTACGATTCTTGTACGGCTAATTTTTGGAAATAATTGACTGATAATGAGAATAAATACAAAGAAAAACATCACATAACCATATTTATTTATTTCATTCCAATATAAAGATGCGCTTGAAATATAAAATTACACGTTAAAAAAAAGTCACACTCATTAATGTCATTACACAACACAACTCAAACATATCAAACTAGTATTCGTGACAATAAAACTGCTATGAACTACAAAAAATCTAAAAACTGGTGAAACATTTTAAGAGATGTACTTTCCTGAAAATAAAAGTATTGACATGTTCTAATTCCTGCAATATAACTTCTAAGGTAATAGTAATGTCTATTTTAGAGATTGTAATAAACTCCAAGAATCTTTATTTCCTCAGTAGAAAAAGACCATAGTAGTTCCGATTATCACAAAAGAAACGTAAATGAAATAATAAAAATAATTATGGTAATAAATAATTTAAAATAGAAACAAATATATACGTGATTTTCATTAAAAAACGTCAATTAATACACCTAAAACTATTATTAATTCACTTTTCTGCTTTCTTACCTGGATAATAAAAGAATCGAGACCATATTATACAATATGATTAAAAAACAATATATTAAGCTGACATTCCAAAATGACCAACAATAATTTTGATTACATCGACCCCAACAAACTGTGATTAAAAAAATCTTCAAATATATTAAAGAAGTTTCTCACCACATATATAATTCTAAATTCTGATTATAGGATAACATGATATAAGGAAGAGAAACAAGTCTAAATATACTTAATATACATAAGTTTTAGCGTTCTTAAAATCATGTTATTGGGTTGAAAAAACATTTAGATTGAAAAAGGATCGTATGAGATAAATA
The DNA here is from genome assembly GCA_015478945.1 of Trachelipus rathkii. Taxonomy (NCBI): domain Eukaryota; kingdom Metazoa; phylum Arthropoda; class Malacostraca; order Isopoda; family Trachelipodidae; genus Trachelipus; species Trachelipus rathkii. The sequence continues at coordinate 26,503 of JABUQX010005536.1, read as the reverse complement.
TTTTAGAGAGAATACAATTTAAATTTTATTTTTCGTTTAGCTCCAAAGGAATCAATTTTTAACTTATTTTTAACCAATCTTTATCATACTAGAGTAAATTCACTATTCATTATCGATATCAATTTTCATTTTCTAATATAGTATGGTTGAAAAAATGAGAGATTCTGCAGTTAAAGATCCGAAAATAAAAAAGCGGGGTGCAGGATTTTTAGATACCTCACTTTGAAACACACATTAATATAATATTTACTTTCTTGCTTTTTCGAAACTGCATTTCAATTGAAACACATGAACTTTATTTTTTCCAAATTGCCTTTAATGTATTACAAAATACCTCGAATTAAACTATGAAGCATTAATTTTAAAAGTTGTATTATCCTCAACAAAATCTTCACATTGTTGAAATTAATTTAGGAACCTAAATATCTACATATTTCCAACAGTAATGCTCTAACGACTTTACCATATCAAATTAATAAAAACATTAACGTCATCTAATGTTGACAAAACTAAATTTACCACAAAAGTTTATAACACGGCTATGCAAAATAATTTATAGCAAGTTAAATTTTTTTATTAAAACAGGTTTTAACACAAACTAATGATAAAACCTAAATTAATATAAGACAACACTCGACTTGAAAATATAAGATCCACCAGCGAAAAATATCATAAGTAGAACCTATTTCGTAACTATTGTACCCAAAAAAAAAGCTGTCACATTGTGGGAAACATCTTTAAAAAAACTTTATTAATAATAAATTACCTTTTAGTCACCTTGCTATATGTTGGTGTATATATGACTACTGCTGTCATCCTTACTATAATGAACACACACAGTTTTATTTTTTTTTCTATCTAAACTCGTCATCTAGAAAGAGAACATATTTACACACGTTTATCCAATATACGAAATAATGTATTGATACGATCCTTTACTATATGGGAGATTCCAAATGCGATTCCGGAACTATAGGATAAAAAAACATAACGGAATGTGCATTTTTAACGAATACTTATGATTGATAAAATTTATGTCGGTTGGAAGTTGTTTGATAATAATTTAGACCGACAAGAAATCAAAGTTAACGTAATATACTTTAACGAAAGAGGAAAACTTTTTTATTATTATAATAAGGCAATAACTTTATCACCAACATATATCCTAATGATACACGGGTCCCTTCTCGTTATTAATAAAACAGCGACATAAGTATATAAACATTTGATCTTCCATATATTATAGAGATACGATGCCGAAATTATATAAAATTCATACATTGGTTTGGTTCAATTTTTTATTAATAAAAATAAATCTATTAATTCCTACATAAACTTAACAATATAATGTTCATACGAACAGCCAAATTTATACACAAATCTTGTAAGCATCACTAAACTTACTCAAAATAATAAAAATATGAACTTGTATTTACTAACAAAGCAAAATACCTTTAAGCAAATATCCTCAAATACTGTTATAAGATGATGTTTTACACTATGTAAAAAAGATTCTCAAATGTGATGATAGATATTATTTATATAGCTTAGACATAAATTTGACGCTCACAATCTTTATTAGTAAGATGTTACTCTAATAATTTTTTGTTAAGTGCTCAAAAAAAAAGAAACATTGTGAAGATAAGCTGATGAAATCAAAGCGCTGTTCGATAATTTTTTGTTAAGCTTAAGATACCAGTAATTGCATTATTAAACCTCTCCTACTGTACACAACTGAGCAATCGAATATAATACCTTATTTTATAAGTAATGTTACTGCTATTTATAATTTTTTGTAATAAGTCATTAAAAATTAGGAAAAAACGTCAAGATGATAAGACACCTATGAAGAGGCAAACAATACCTAGATACAATTCGCTTTAATCATGCTCTTTTTGAAATTGCATTTAATATGGTACTATCACATACACTACTGACTATAAATTCTTTTTAATCAAAAATAAGAGGGAAATTATTCGAGATACTGGCAGTTATAACAACTTACAAAATCTAACCAGAAGTCTTAAGGATGTTCATCCAAATACACAATCCTCCCATAAGTATGTGCTGCCATACTAGAGTTTTTAAAAAAATTACTAGCCATTGTGAATACTTATCTATAAAAGAAAGAGTTACTTCAAAAAAATTCTTTTTCTTGGTAAAAATGGTTACATTCTACATTTCAAATTAGACTATCTAAGAAGCACGTTTTAAATTATTAAAGTTAAAATTCATCTTTACACTTACACAATATACAATGCAAAAATTTTATAAAATTTTGCCTACGCTTTTTAAATTCTTTTGACCATATTTTTGAAATAAACCAATCCATCTTAATAATGTTCCTGCGATAGTAATCCTTCATTTTATAATGAGATATAAAACCGTCATGAATATCTAAGATATGCACCTATGGTAATAGATACATACATCCTATATTAAATAATAATATAACTAGGCTTAAAGTCGTGCTTCTTAATGAGACTTGCATACTTCAAGTGAAAGATTAGTTATATTTACCTCTCTCCCGTCGATATAATATTGGACGGTGAATGAAAAAACCTCATGTCTATAGAAAACTATCTTGTAACTCCTTAATTACATTTACCAAATGCATAATTTCACATATATAGTTGCAATATATATAAAAAGTAGTTCTGATACATAAAATAGAGTGCTGTTACTGTTTCAATCACGAAAACCGTTCTGAGGAAGAAGGATAGACTCTGAACTAACTATACCTCGATAGCTAACCTGTAATTTCTAAAATCTTTAGTACTTTTATCCCTTAATTGTTATCTTTCCGGGGTTTTAAAAAATTTTCTTAAAGTTAAATTCTTTATTATGTTAAAACAATTGCTGCTTCTCCAAAACACATCTACCCACATATTGTACTTGGTAGTTTTAATCCTAAAAAAACAAAATATTAAAATGTAAGAGTTGTTCCCACCTATCCTATATATACTTACACTGTAGTCTCGAATTTATACTTAAGGGAACAACCTTATAGAAGGCGTAATTAATAAATTCTCTTCATTTGCATGGCTCTTTTTCCGGTATTCACAAAATCCTTTCATTCTCCACTCGAATAAATTATCTGACTTTGTATTGTATTATGATATTGTCAAAAGCAATCGTCTTCACTACTTCAAATTATACAAACTAAAAAAACTCGAATACATATTAAGATATGATGTTAACTCAAATAGCACATACAGTATATTTTTTCAGATAATTGTCTGTCTGTTTATTATATCAGCGAAAAACACTCACGTTTTTATCCATGTTGTGTAAGTGTAGTTTCTAAATTTTGATAAAAACACCGGCAAGACCATCTTTAAACTAAACGAACAAAATACCTCTCTACCCAAATACTTTTTGACAGTAATTTATTTATAAAAAATTTTTTGTATCTTACAACAACCATCGTTTCATATCTCCTTCATTCGACGATAGTATTGAAAAACATATTCTCGTTGAATATACTATAAACTTATACAATAAGAAAAATATGACTAATTTCATATAATCTCAGAAATAACATGTGTCGAGATGTAGATTCATTCGAGAATACAACCGCTCAAAACAACCTATTGAGATAGAAAATAATTCTATTTATCTTGTCTTTTTGATAGAAATTGCTCATAAGCACTATCAATGAACTACACCCAATCTTTTTAATTTATCTCTTCATATATGCTTTCTGCATAACAAAACTAAAACACCACAAGTTTATAACAAATAAACTATTCGCTACTACTCAATTATACTTTATCTGGTTTTACCATTCACAACTATAATTTTGCACAAATAACTATGAAAACAATAATTCTTTCTTAAAGTGAAAAAAATACAACCATAGCTTTATAAAGAGTTCTAATATTTTGCTTTATATGTGAAAATAATAATTAAATGACAAGCTAATATCTAATAATTTCTGCTAATTTTAAGAATCTCCAAATAAATTTCTGTTTTATTTTGTTACACACAACAGTGTCTATTGCACGAGAACTTATTATGTATTTAAACAACACAGTTTATTTTAGACTTATATAACTAAAGATATCTATATACACCAAACATTGTATTATATTATCTATTAAATAACATGTCTGCCTCCAGAGTTATAAGGAGAGATTCATCCTAGATATTATCCATATTTTTAATCATTTAAAAATCACAATAACATTCGTTTTCCTGCTTTTTGAAATTGCATTTAGCCACCGAGAAAGCACTAAAATAGATAATAATCTTATTGATCATACATATCCCTGACATCTTATTTGAGTATTACTATTATCTCTCGCACAACTGGTATACAGATATTAAGATTTACTCTATTATTTCTTATATGAATAATAGCTCACACGTAAAGATAGCACTGAATCATCATGCTAACCGTGTAGAATATAAAAGACACTATCGTATTTTCATATCACACCGCTCGAAGCAAGATACCATCTAACGCGATACTAATCAATGTGAGAGAGAGTTCTTGAAGATTGGTGTAATGGGAAAATTAAGAAAGAAGGCGAACCTATATATTTCGAAAATCTTTACGTGATTACCGTAGCTTTAACTATATTATAATCTTTGAGAATTTACTATTCGTTGTTTCTTACTAACTTAAATACTGACCACGAAACTCTTATAATATAGCTAAATGCTGGTTATATCACGCCAAACAATCCACACATAGATAGTATAAATTATGTTCTCTATCATGACAGAAAACCCATTCGGGGTCGAGAGTTCTTTTGCGCTCCAATTAAATACCTTCTACCGATATCACGATCTCATTTGATCAATATAATTCATCTCTTTTTTTCTAATGTCTTTTTTTTGTCGAATAAAATCGGAATTTTCAATGGAAGAACTAATCTGATCGTTTCATATATTCTTTATATAAATTCACCGATGCAGAGAATCCGCTACAATCATTTTATTTAGACAGTTAAAAAAAAACTACATTTTATAAATAAAATTACACAAAATAAATTGTCTATAGATGATTTACCCTAAAATAATGTTACGCCGAAGAAATGGGCGTACTTAAAAAAAATTTAAATTTGTATGTGAAAAATATGAAGAGAAAAAGTGTAATTTTTTTACGAAGTTAAAAATTTTTTATTAAAACCGGTTTCAACTAACTATACTGTATCCACAATATTTAGTAAATTTATAAAAACAAATATGAAAATTCATTAAAAAAAGGTCTCATGTAATATAAAATCTATTCATCCTTTCGCTTTTCATTACTTTTTTGTTTTAATTCTTAATGTGGACAGATTGTCTTTTCTTAGTGACAAAAGTTATTTTTAAAAAACTCAATTTAAGATTTACCAAAATATTTCAAATGTTGAAATTAGGAAAAATCGTACTTTTAAGAGTTCTAAATTAAATGTACACTGTAAAATGTTAAGGTGGGGATATAAGACAGTTAATTTTTATTAAATAACATTCGGTTTTCACAAGCTAATTGAATAACGACCTTTACATTAACAGTAGTCATAATATTGAGAAATTATCATAAAAAAAGATGTCAATTTTCAAGTTACTAACCTAAAAACTTATTAAGTGAACTTATTTCTCTATTCTTCTTTTGAAAACTCTCTGCAAAACCCCCCCCCACTTATGTTCAATAGAGAAAACACATATATTTTCTTCAAATGACTGAAAAAAATAAACCGTTAAAAAATATGATCAATTAATAAGAATAAAGGGAAAACTTCTTGAAGCGATGTTTTAAGATTACGTTACAAATGTATTTAACACAATGATTTAAATACAACTTAAGTGTTTAAGTACGTATTTAAACCTATATTTGGTATTTTAATTACATTTCCCCAGTAATATAGAAACTTAGATTTAAATACTCTCACATGTATTTATCTCAGCTTGATTCTTATTTTAAAGCTATGAGGGTATAAGGAAAAAAAACATGCAAAACTTAAACTTCTGATACTTAGATTTTACCACTTTAGTGGTCTCTGAGACAAAAAAATAAGTTATAAATAATAAATAAAAACTGCGGGGCATCTGAAATATTATCCCACCTTGCATATAATAACAATTATTCTTATTGTTATTATATGGGTATACCGCTTCTTGTGTACAATACAGCTGCCCCTCATAATTAGGGTTTGGATTATGCAAGATTGGGTACCAATCAGCCAGATCTCTAACGTGACATGAACGAATAAACAATGACCCTCGAGGTTCAAATATTAGTAAGGAACAAATAGCTGCCAAAACAATCTCCACGAACGCAATTCCATACGAAATATCACTTCTTTTGTAAACCTGAAAGAGGTTAGAAAATAAAGTTTATTACATTTCTATATTTTAAAAAAGATGAAATTTTACAGCCTTATTTAAATGGTTCAAGAATAATAATGGTAAATTTAGCATTTATGGATTTGCAACAGTGTATGATAGGATTAATAGGAGCTCTATGGCAAGTGTAAGCGATTATATATGGTGTTGTGGTAGGCTTCTGAATGGAATCAAAAGTATGTTATAACGATAGTGATGCGTGTGTAGAATAAATAGATTTTGAAAGTGATTGAGACTGTTAATATTAATTAAAGCAGGAGGCCGCCACGCGGATCTCCCAGTAGTCTCCCCTCTGGTTCCATTTCAATTTGTATATGGAATTGGTTATGAAAGATTAGAGGTGGGGATGGCAGGGAAGGGTGTTAAGAATGATGGAGAATTGAAGAGAGTGGAGTTCCCTCCTACCCATTATAATGAGGATGATTGGTTTCGTGTGGAGGAATCATGAAGACAGTTTGAGAGGATTGGCAAGGAGGGATTTGGCAGGGTGTGTGCAAAATGAGGTTTGAAGCAAAAGTAGATAATATTAAGGTTATGGTGAGAGTGATTTCGTCCTAGGGTGTGAGTTATGTTGGATGGTGAACAACTGGAACAGTGTCAGAGTTTAAATATCTTTAGGATATATGTTGGATGAAAGGGAACGGATGGAGCAGATTGTAATAGGAAAGATTGAGAATGGTAGGAAAGTGCTGGTGCAATAAATCCTTGGTAGACGTAAAGGGAACTAAGTCTTGGAGTGAGTGGGGTTATTGAATGTATGGTTGTTACCATGTCATAGTATCTGTAGTGAAACATGATCTGGATATAAGATGTATAGAAATCTAGAGCTACAATGGTGTTTCAGATGAACAATCTTAGGGGCGTATTAGGTGTGGAGAAGAATTGAGAAAATGAGAAATGAAAAAAAAATAGGGGTGGTGTGTGTGTGAACAAAGGAGCAAATGAGAAAATACGAGAGGGGTAAATGGAATGATTTGGTCATGTGGAAAGGATGATGATAGTCGGTTGGTTATATATACTATAGTGGTGAGTGTGCTGGGAATCGGACCGGTTGGGAGGCCGAAGTAAAAAGTGATTGATCAGTAAAGAATGCCTGGAAGAGGAATGAGGAGATTTGGCAGACGGTGAGAGAAAGGTGCATAATAGAGTAATGGTAGGGTTTTGTGAGGGGAAATGGTTGTGACCCTCCTGGACCATAGGATGTACCTTACATTAACGAAGTGCCATAGTGATGGTCCGTCGCAGTCCCGTTAAACCCTAGGGTGGATTTTTGCTGACTGCGATGCCTCTCACTAAGGTTATAAAGGAAGCGGTGGGGGGTTTTCTTTTGACTATGCATCAATTTATTTCTACTTACTCTTTTGTTTCCAGGTGGCATGCGAGACCTTACCCGCAGTCTGGGGAAAGAAAGTGGGTGATTATGATAATGATCTATAAAAATTTTTGACTGAATATTAAAATCAATATATTCATAGGGGTTTACAGAGTGTCTAAGAGCAAAACGCTTGATATGATTTGAGTTCTTATGTGGAAATAAAATCAATTCATTTAATTAAATGATTTTAGTTTTAAAAAAATAAACAAACTTTTCTGGTATCAATAGAGAATTAAATGTAGTTTCAGTATTGTAAAAACTATGATAATACCTATAAAATGTACTTACTTGCGTCGCTTAGCAGAATTATCGATGCACACGAGATGATAAATAAGAGGCAACAAAACCATGAACCCCAAATAAAACCAATCGTAAAATGTGGGATCATCTGAGCATATTTCACAAGCACTTGTTGCGTTACGCCTTAACCCTCTCTCACAAGCTCCACATGGAGACCATGATCCATTGGACATAAGAGTTCTTCCACAATATTTTCCAGGACATTGAGACAAGGTGTCAACAGTTCCTATTTTATAAACAAGAGATTCTAATTATCGATTAGCACTGCAATGTTTATCTCATAAATAATTATAAATTCATCTCCCAATTTACATTAATAAAAAAAAATTTTTTAATATCTGCTAGATAATAAATCTGGTCAACAATAAAAAATTCTTAATTATTTGGAATCAAAATTGAGAAATTTTATCAAATCATTTGCCGCAAACGACATAACTTTAAAAAATACGTTTTTAAGAGTAAAAAGCATTTAGATGTCAAAAATTATATATGATACAGGGCAGACATAGCTTCACTACCGCTCTCTCGTGTGCAGATTTGAAAAAAAAGAGAAGTAAATGTGATTCTACAGTTAAAATCCATGACATTTTATCAGTCAATATTCTCTTATTAACTAACTCAAAAAAAAAAATTACATTTTATTAATTATATTCATTCAGTGGAGAAATAAGCAATATATATATTCCACTATGATAAAGCTTATTTAATATTTTTATAACTAAAATTTTATTATAAAATGAACAGAATAAAAATGAAAGTTGATGTAACTTTGCTTAAGAAAAGTATTTTAAATCACATAAAAATTAGTTTGCATCCTTTATCATAATAATAGTTTTGAGTGGAAGAACAAAATATAAAATTATAGTAATAACAACAAAATAAACTCGCGACATTATTGATTTATATACCATTATTGGGGAGATGATAATCAAAATTTAAACCTTTTCAAAGGTACTGAGTAACTGGGAATATGTATGTATAGAAAAATCTGATTTTACAAATCAATTAAATTCTGACCTGCAAAAAAATAGAATTTATATAATATATATATCTATATATATATTTTATATATTATACATATATATATATATACTATATATATGTATATATAATATATATAATAATATATACCTATATTATATATTATAATAATAGTATATATATATATATATATATTATAATATATGATTATTATATTATAATATATATATCTATAGTAATATATATATATATATATATAATATATATATATATTATATATATTATATATAATAAAAATAACACACATATATATTTTATTCTATACAATATATATATATATATATATATATATTATATATATATTATATATATATTAATATATATATATATTATATATATATATATAATTATATTATATTATTATAATCATAAGTAATTATAAATAATGTTGAGAAAAAAATTGGAATTTAGGAGTGTGGAAGTTACAAGAATAGAAAATATTAAGACTATATCAGGAGATGCATTCATATCATAATTGATTATTAACATAAAATAAAATTGCTATCATTGTATGAGCAATTTTATCGAACAGTTATAAGTAATAAAGTTTCTTTCAATAAATATCTTAGAAGTTAAAATTTTTATTTTTAGCTTTTAAAACAATAAAAACTTTTTCAAAAACTAATGTAAATTTTTAATTTTATAGTTAATTAATTTACTAGTTATTTAATTATGTAGGAGAAAGTTACTTTGAATAAATAATATCTTAATAAAAATGTATTACAATAATTATATGTGATCGACACTTTATAAAACAGGTTTTCTTTTGAATAAATTGAGTCTAATTATAATTTCTACTTTTTCTACATACTCTATATATAAAAAAAAAATTAGACAATAATCTCTCTTAAATAGAAAACATCAACATTTTAGTCAATATATCCAAAAATGCTGAAGAATCATCCTGAGATTTCTCATGCCAACTGAAAACATAGTACATCGAAGCACTATGATCTTCGCCCCTTTGCCAATCACTCTAATAAATATAATATTTCCAAAAAAATTGATCATATCAAATTTAGGAAAATAATTAGTTCAACTGTTAAGGTTACGTTCTAGTATAAGAAATGTTGTCTTAGTACTGTGTGTAATTATCAATAGATTTATAGCAATAGGGACATTAAATTCAATATATGTAAGATGTATAATTGTCTTTTAATATGAGAAAATATAGGGTATTTAGCGAACAAATATAATTCTTATTGAAGATTTATACATATATTCAGATATTATAAAATAAAGCTACCTAAAAAAATATTAATTGTTAGAAACTTAATAAATGACATTCAAAATAAACTACGTTCTAATATTATAAAAATCTACCTAAAAATAAAAAAAACTATTTTCAAGTTTATATAAAATTAATTATAATTATACTGTCTCTTTCTTTATTAGGACTGTCACAATATTCAATCTAGCAAACACATTATTTTTTATACATTATCATAGCTTTGAATCCCATAATTATTCAACGGTATTAAAGAATAACAAACATACCAATAACTATAAAAGAAAACTAAATTTACCAAACGACAAAACCTGAAAATTTTGGTATAGTATCATAGTATCATTGTATCAAGTATCATTGTATGTTTATTACTGTTGTTTAATGATTGGAGAGAGACGATTATTAAAAGAAATATAAACTGGCCATGCGCTATCTAAATTCTTAGTAGAAGATTTATGAAAGTTTTATTATTTATTTTAAATATCCTTACAAGATTTGTTGAAGTATCTTCTTATCATAGACTCCAAATGATCATAATTTTTCGCAGATTTTTATTTTATAACGTAAAAAACACAATCAATGTGAAAAGAAAAATTATCTATTTCTCACAAATAGCTTAGAACTCCATATATAACCGATTTAGCCGGTGAACAAATATTAATAAAAATGAATATATCAGTATGACTTTCTTAGAAAAAAAATTACGTGATTTTGCGAGATCGCACACACCAAATTAAACCCATGTTCCTTCTAAATTGCTGAGAGATTAGTACATTCTCGTTTAAAAATCACAGTACAACAAAATTTTTTTAATACAAAATTTATACTAAACACATACATAATAATTTTTACAATGTTAGTATCATATTTAAGGAAATCTAGGAAATCGTACTTTTCTTAAATAAACACTTTCAATTACCAATATAGTGATTCTCGCCAACATTAATTGTGGCGAGAGAAATAGTTCTAGAAATAATCTAAATAGAAACCTAGAGGTGAAATGCATTATAATTCTATCAAAAGATATCAGGATAATTTTCTGAATAAAACATTAATGATGATGTATAAGATTATCAGAGAGGTCAGTTTTATTTATGCCTGATAAAAAATCATGAGTTTCATGCAACTAAATTTATTATTATATTTAGGCTAAAATATTTAGTTATTGTTAAAGTGACATAAATAGAACAAATATATGTCGAGAAATTTATACTCGTATTTAGAAATTAACCATACAGTTTAATTAAGAGATGTGACTGACATGCAATGTTTAAAGTTTTAATTACTTGCTATAGTCCCTGTAGCCACTATCCAGTTCTATCATGCTTAGGTTACTGCTCAAAAATTAAAATATCAACACCCAAGTTTCTCACAGAAGAGCTTTATTATTTATAAATTAACTCCCTCATTTTCTTGCATTTTTGTAGTAGCTTCATTTATCACTTACACGCGTTTTTTAAAAACCCTTCTTTTTTTATATCAAAAATGAAAAGAACTTTGATATAATTATAATAATGCTCTCTAAGTTTATAATAAAGCGTTAAGGAAATATTAATGGAGATAAAATTACCATCTATAATCGAAAACTCTCAAATTTTTATTAAGATTTACCAAATAAATACAAATGTTGAATGAAAGACAAACACTGTGTTAAAAGATAAAATCCTAGAATAGGTGTCTCATCCCATTGAAAGATATTCCTAAGAAATGCAGTGGCGAGTGTTCCAAATTTTATACATAATACGTATGTTAAAGTTTCAAACATTGAAACAACTTGTGATATAAGAAGTTTTTAAAGAAAATCATAGTTCTCTCAAAGTTGTCTTTTTAAGATTTCTATAAGAGCATTTTGCTCCAGTTCGAGCATTAGCTACCAATGCATAAAATAATTCTAGGTTTTCCTTATTAAATAAAACACCTATAAATAGTTGTAAAGAAAATAATGTATAGTATTTATTATTTGATAATATTATAGTAAAACTTCTAGCTTATAGGTCATAACTCTTTAGTCCAAATTGATAAATAAATTCTCCGTTTATCTGTACCCTTTATATGAAACACTCTGCTATATATAAAATGAACATAACTAATTAATATTAATATTAAATATTTCGGTCTTTATAAGAAAAAAAATAAAACTTCTTGTGTGTATATATATATTTTTCTTACTCGAAATTTTTTTGTGAAGTTTATTTTATTTGCCCATAAATTATATTTCTAAATTTCGCTAATAGTTATAAAGTGAAAAAAAATTGTACTTTATTTAAAAAAGAAAAATTTTAAGAGTTCTACCAAGCTGAATCATTCTCTAGTTTTTAATTCATTATTTCGAAATGTGCAGAATAATATTTTTATTGCAAAAGCGTTAATTATTTAGGGAGGTCAATATCAGTTTTAAATTTAGAATAGATCAATTGGGTTAGTTTACACAAATACATTAACATTTAATACATCCCTTCAAACAGATTAATATAATATAATAACATTATATAATTGATAATCAAATTCATATATACAAACAACAAAAGATAATGGATGAATTTTTGATATTTTAAGACTATCTCTTAAATATATATCAATATTAATATAGATAATTCAACATATTTACAAATATGCTGTATTTAAAAAACTTGGTTCAATTTCAATGAAACACTTATTATTATATAAATTTCAAAATCGGAATGAGGAAACAATGATATACTCGAATTTTAATGATTCTTACCATAATAATATTTCTAAATTGAAATTTAATATATTTAGGGAAAACATTATTGAGCTTTCCTAAATTATGTCGAATTGTGAAAATTTAAGTAAAAATAAAATGACTATATATAAAAGTTAAATTTAGAAATTATAAATTTATTTTATTTATAAATAAAAGGTTTTATTCACAAAACTAATGAAAATTATTGGTATTTTTATATAAGGACATAAAACATTGAAATTATTTAAATATATATAACAAAGCTAGTCAATTTAAAGTACACCTAAAAACTATAAAATAATCTTAGACTTTTCTGTCATTTATTTAAAATTGTGAGAATTTTCATAATATCTTAATCTAATCTTAAATGACTTTTCCTTCAATAAAAATGAATTTTATGTCAAAAAAATAAACTCAATTTATAAATAAATCATGATTTAAAAAGAAATCGATATTTAAATGTTGAATAAGGAAAATTCGAACTCTAAAAATTCTAAATTTGTAATCGCTCCACACAAGTTCCCATTTAAAAAGCACAAAGAAAGATACCTACTTTAAGTTTCCAAAAATGTTTCTAAAGATATTTTATGAATATTCTAAATTTATCTACGTAGTTTCTCAAAAAAAATTATTATTGGTAATTTGTAATATTATTTGAAAATATATTCACATTTATAAAATTAAAAAATTACATATATAAATGTCTGAATAATTCTTCATAAAAAAATTTTCAATTTAAGACACCTAAAACTATTATAAAATAATATGGTCTATTATATTTCTAAGAACTCGTTATTTGAGTAACGTAGTGAACTGCATTTCAGAATGAATCCGCATCTCTCATTTGTTCTATGAATCTGAAAATAAGCACCGTGGTAGACAAGGACTGCACAATTCTCGGAAGATTTCACCACAATTACAAATTTTTTCACACATCCACTATGTTATGACCACAATTAAAATTTTGTATCTATATATAAAATTAGATAACTAATATTAAGATATGAGTTCATAAAGATTCTTATGTTTTCAATTCTTTACTATGGCGTAATATAATTGCTAAAATTAGTAAAAAAACATTTAGATTATATTAAAATATAAACTTATGAAAAATATATCTTGTAAATATCTAAAAACATGTGTTTTCTCAGAATCTGCAAGTGATTAAGTATTTTTATATTTGATCAAAACTGAGCAGCAATTCTTTTGAAAAAAAATATTACAATTGGTGAATAAAGCGTCCCTCAATTTACAGACCATCACATGAGAAAACATATTTCAAATATATACTTGCATCAATTGTGCTTGCTTTCCCTCGTTTTATTTAGTGACGTCAATTTACTGACAATTAATTAAATATATAGTTTCGAAAGCTGGCCTTTTGCAAATGTGAGAAATATTTTAATCAGTGGTGCAAAATGTTGAGAAAATGAACGCCCAAAACGCTGTTTTGACAAAAATGAACGCAAGCCCAAGCGTTTTAGGTCTCTCATTACATATTAAGGGTATTACATATTAATTTTAATTAATTTTGAGAACTAATAAAATGTTCGAGTTTTGCGTTGTTTTTGTCAAACGCAAAATCGTTAGAAGTACATGTTGACCAAACGTAAGGAATTTTTTTTTAATTCTTTTGAACCTCAACAAAACCGCCAATAAGTTAATTCTCTGCGCAATTGATTTATATCGTTTTTATTTTTACGATTTTGCGCTGTTTGACAGAAAGACGAACATTAATTCTGATAAAAAGGTTTGCAATTCTTTTTTATTTTAATAATTAACACAGAATTAAGGAAATATCTTTTATTGTTGACAAATAAACAAATATATGAGCGATATTCTTTTACGATTTGCAGGTTGACAAAACGAACGCAAAACGCTCTTGACAAAAATGAAATGCACAAACAACGAGGCGTTTTAGCATTATACGTTCGTAAAGAAGAACACAATTGCAAGAGACGAAAAACTGCTTTAGGGAAATCTGGCAAAACAATCATCAAATCAAGGTATCCCTTGTATCCTGCCGTGTTACTTTTGCGTAGTAGTGAACACATGTGTTCTTGCTGAAAAAAATTTGTAATAGGTTAATATAGGCCTAAGTTGATATACACACTTTAAAACCTACTATCTTGCTGTAAAGTAGTAAAAATTATTTTAAAAACATTATAATTTCGCGAATGTCTTTTTGTTAACAAGAGTATTAAAAAATATTAATTTAATGAAGATTTCAATGTTGACCCGGATTGCCCCACGCAAATTTTTAAACCAGGACAGAATTGCCCCATGATTACAATTTTAATAATACAAAAACAATATAATTAATCTCTTGCCTGAATAGACTCCAACGATGCATAAGGTTAAATGAACTATTTTTAAGTTACTTTTTTTTTCTTCTGGGTACCAATAATGTAGTACATTATTTTTATGACCTAGTCATGATTCTTGAAGCAATGAAGCCTAAAAATTTACCCACGTTTATAGTTGCTCAGACAAAAGAAAAAAAAAAAAATCACAAAATCTTATATTAAAGTTAAAGCGTTTCATAAAAAAAAGTTATAATACCTAATGCATAAAAATACATTATTTTCATTTTTAAAGAATATATCTTTAAATCGATATAGGCTATTTTTGAGCCACTGGACCAAATTAGACCCACATGGACCGATGTCACTCTTCTCAAAAATATATTACGGATTATATATATTATATATAATATAATATATATATTATATGAATGTTTTATACATTATAGGCATTATTGAGAGTTAACCTATCATAGATATTAAAATATATAATATATATATATATAACTTAATTCTATTTATATATAAATATATAATATATATAGAGGTAAGCTATAGAGATAATTTTTGAAAATGGTTAGTATATTTTACATCTCATAAAATATCAGTATTAAATGTGAATGAAACATTATTTAATATTTCGAAATACTTATGCCGAATTTTACTAATTTTTAGATATTAGGTGTTTTTTTTTATTAAATGTTATATGTTTAAATTGGTTAATAGCATAAAGTAGAATTAGTATAATTAGATTTGTATATATAATATAGGATATTATAATATAGTTAAGGTGATATACGATAAGTATAATAGTTGGAATATAAATATCCGAAATTGCCAATATATTAAGATAGAATATAGGTCAAGAAAATCTCTACTTTCATCCTCATCTCATTATCATAAATTTTCAATTTCACCTATATCGAACTCCTCCAATTAAAGTGTTTTCTATTTAAATAAATTATATGATATGTTCGAAGTTTATTACATTTTATAAATAATAGTATACATATGTATTTTTTAAAGAAATTAGGTCGTTTCGTAAAAATATCAGAATTATTAAATAAAAAGTGGGTTTCGAATTTTGACATTGCTCAATACTGGCAAAATCTTTTAAATAATAAACATGATCGCTACTATACAATAAGGACATTTCCTATAATTCTATTTTCTACGGTTGAAAGTAGGTAGCACAAATTCTTGAAGTAATTAATTACATGAAATTAAGGAAACAATTCTATTGTAACGTATTATGGTAGAGCGTTTTTTTTTATCATGATATTTTTCAACTCTAACTGATCATAATATAAAAATTAAACGCAAATGTCATGAGCTATTGAGTACAAATAATGACGGCAAGCTCACAAGTCAGTTTTAAGGTCTCTTATTATATAAACATACATATCTATAAGTATATTATTACATTATTATTTTATAAAATTTGGGTTAGATAATAAGTAATAAAATGTAGTCGAAGTTTTCATTTTCGTTTTTGTCATAAATGCTAAAAATATCGTAATAAAATAAAAGGGACTTACCATACGTAAGTGTAACTTTCATTAATTCTTTTGTTATCTATTATAATTTACACAGATTATAGGAAATTACCTTATTTATACTAGTGAGTTATTTGATTCCGTGAGCGTATTTATTATACGATTTTGTCGATGCTTAATGACTAAAAAACGAATCATAAGTATGTATATTTAATTGGCAACTTCAATCTTTATTTACTTTTATTAATTACACATAAATTAATGAAAATTACTTATAGTTTGGTATGAGCGTTTTCTTTACGATTATGTCACTAGAGTCATGTATATGACTCAAATATAATGAACGCAACGCTAATTGAATACAAAATAACATTGACATGCAAACTCTAGATAGCGTTTTAGGCATATCTTAACGTTCCGTAAATAACCCATATCTAGTAAAAGATAAAATAACTGCTTATAAAGGGATGCAACTCATCATCTAAGATAGGATATATATATTATAATATACTATATACCTATTGTATCCTTAGTTCGTAGTTATCATTTATATTAAGTAAGTCTGTAGTAACCCATTACCTCTGCTGAAAATATAATTTTGATTATAAGGTTACCTAATTATAGGCCTTTAAGTTGAATAAATAACTTTACCTTACCTATTTATCTATTGCTCATTGATAATACTAATATAATAGTATTGTATTAAAAAATTATTTTATTAATAATATACATTTTTATTTCAGACATCTTTTTGTAAAGATAGTATATTAAAAAATTTAATTAATGTAAGAATATACGGAGGAGCTGAAAGGTTTTGATCCCATACGTTTTTAACCTGTAACTCATAAATATTAGACTCACATGTTTACAATGTTCTTATTATTATATAAATCATATATTTATATCGGACTATTATATTATATATTATCTGAAAGAAAACCAAACATGAATTACAGAATACACAGGTTTATATAGATGATATATTAGTCCTATATATATAGTACTAATATATATATTATAAATATTTATTATATATATTGGATGATAAATAATTTATGATATACATAATATATTATTTTATGACCTGATGATATTTTACTTAGCAATTAAGCCTAATATAATATTATCATATAGTACCGAATTTATTATTAATAGTGTACTCATAGAGAAAATAAAAGGATATAAATATCAAAAAAATCACAAAATTAATGGACTTAAATAAAAGTAATATTTCATATTTATATAAAATTTATATATAATACTAGAAGAATTATAATAAATACATTTATTATTTATCATCACTACATTAAAGATATATCTTTTACATTGTATGAGTATATATTTTATGAGCCAGCGGGGACTTACCGTGAAATTGCCCGTCACTGATGTTGACTGGAATTTAGCATACCCACATTGTAGATTAGTCACGAATTATGTGGCTACTCATCTATACTAGTGATATATATATACATAGATCTAATATAATTATATTAATCATTCAATCCTAACTACTTATCTCGTACCCATAAACTGGGGGTAAAGGTGTACTTGACATATACTGGAAACAGACAGAGATAGAAGAATTTAATATAATACATCAAGTATACGAATAAAGAATATAAAGCTACTAGCTATAGTTGCTTACCTTACTTTATTACCTTATGTTGAAGTAACTCGTCGCTCAATAATTCAATATTAATAACCTCGCTAATACTATATATATCTATATAGAGATATCATCATAGTGTAGACCTGAGATATTGTAAACCTCACTATATATATGCATTCATATCGTCATAATGTGGTGAGTTATCTAATCCTTGGCCCAGTGTTAGTGACCTATAACTAATACCTATAACCCTCACTCTACACATAATACTACGTGCATTCACTCTATAATGTATAACCTCTTCCTTCTTATGCTCACTCTGTGACTAAATATACTCCCATTTCTCTTTTTTTTCTACACATATGACATTAGTATCTCTACTTTCGGATTCTTTCAACCTGGGGGGGGATATAATATCATTTATACTTATCATTACTAATAATTTATTCTTATTGGTCTCCCATTTACTCATACGTACGTGATCACTCACAGCTATCATACATACTCACCACTATCATCACCTATTATAAATACTAACCATATAACATATATTCACTCCTCTTTCCATTTGACCTCTAATAATAGCAGATATACTACAACATACTTTCACTTTATATATCTCTTCATAATTTAACTCCCTATTTCTTCACACTCAACTACATAATCATCTATATATATATATATATATATCTCAGTATTATAAAAAACAATACGTTCAATCCTCATTTATCAATTCTTCCACACCTAAATCATACACCCTAAAAGTATACTACTAATTCTAACATACCATTATTGATACGTTTTAAGATCTATACCTCTTTAATTTATCATGAATAATAGTATAGTTACTCACATTACTTTTAAGGTGATAGTTTTATATTAATTATTGTGAGATGACGGCCTGTATAAATATTTTTTACCTAATAAGAGCTTGACCAATTATGCTCTATTATTCTTATAATTATTATAGTTATATATTTTATAGTAATATATATATGCTTCTGAGTTGAATATTTTATATTTTGTATATAAATCAATAATCCATAGTATAGTAATTGTACAACTCTCACCTATGTCTAACTACTACTTATCAAAGCACTTACTAATTATACCTATATTATATCATATGAAATTAGTACTTTTTTGAATAACTTTTCCTTTTTCCATATTATTTAACTCACCATTATTTATACTATTATTAATATACAATAAATACCAGCCCTGTGATGTTGTATATATTCCAGCTCTCAACAGGTCTAGTTACAAGTATACTGAATACAGATGAGGATGACTATAGTTGCTACAGTATAAGCTACTCAGATTATATTAGTTGATGACAATATAATGATATAGGTATATGTTCTATATATATAATTATTAGAAATAAATTCATTATTTTCTGAAGAATATAATAATTTATCTAAGTTCTAAATGATAACATCGATCGCACTATCGCCTTTACCAGTAATAAATAGCTTATAGTAAGTTAGTTTTTTAGAAAATTCCTATTAGTGGTGCAATGATAGACTATCTGTCCAAGTTCCAGAATATTACTTGCCACTAAAGTAATTTTCTATTTAAAAAATAATTAACTTAACTTAACCTTTCTGGAACTTAGAAATTTTTTATTATTATAACTCATATAATATAACATTTTTTACAGAGATTTATAGATACACTCGATTCAAATATATAATAGCATCCTCACTAAATATTCCATAAATTTAAATAATATTAAAATTTAAATTTGGTAATGAGCAGAAGAACTTAACTGTTATATCTATCGAGTACCAAATGTTTACTATTTTGTTTTCATTATTAATACTATGTCTAGTGTGATATAGCTATTTAATATCTCTGAGCACTACAATCATTATATTTTTGGTTTATATAATAAAAAACTTTGTATGAAAAAAAAGTAATAAATAATGTTAATAATAAAAGAAAAATCGTAATGATAATATAAGCAAATAACAATGTAAAGAATAAACAAATCGTAAGTTAGTATATGAATATATATATTATTAGTTAAATAATATATATATTAATAATGATAATTAATATTATATATATATATATATTAATACTTATATTATATTAAATATATGATATATAATATATGTATACTATATATATATATATATATATATATATATATTATTTAATATAATAGTATATTATTATATTATATATCTTATATATATCTCTATATTATATCTATATATATATTATTATATAGTATTAATATTATATACTTATATAATATATATATATATTAATATTAATATAGATAATTATAATATATTATATAATATTAATTAATATATATATATATATTCTAATATATAAATACTATATATAATTATATTATATTATATATACTATATATATATATATATTATATATATTATAATATATAATGATATAATATATTATATAATATGGAAAAATACTACATAATTAAATAATAATAACTCACATAATAATTAAAAATACTATTTAAGAACAATTAGAGTTGTTATATAAGTAACTTAATAAATATATATCTCTCTCTCTCATATAAGATAATAAATAATCAAAATTTCTCTGGTTAAGAATATATGGATCCATAAAAGACAAAGAGAAAGAAACGATAACAGTTGAAATAAACCCGCTCAATCATAATGATTATCCTTATATTTATACTTTTTTATAACAAGTTTTTACATAAAACCCTGAAACACAGATTTTTTTATTATCTTTAAATAAATCAAATAATCCAAGCATATAAATTATTAATTATATTTGCATACATGCGGTAATTTAAAATTCAATGTTAAAATTTTCCTCATAGTTTAGGTACAAAAAAATTTCAATGCTCTGCAAAATGTAGAAAAGATTTGTTTATTGAAGAATCCTTAATAATCGATTCTTTACTACATCAAATTTATTCTGCTCCACACATAAATAGAGGAATTCTTATTGATAATTAATCTCACTCAATCTATGGTGCCAAGGAAAAAATTAAAAATAAAACACACAAACACTCAACTAAACAAAGCATTGAATATGTTAGAGAGAAGACTCCTTGAAAGCATCAGGAGAGAAAAGTTTCTTTATCTTCTCTTTATATCTAGTAGTTAGTAGAATATTATTTGATATTTATTTATTATTATTAAACTATTTATCTATTTCAAATGTGAAATATTATTTAAAAGTTCAATTTGATATTTTTTTTTTAATGACTGATGTTGAAATATTATGACTTATTATTTTTTGTCATCATAATATAAAATTGCTCTTTCTTTATGTTATTTTTAAGATTCGTAATTTTAACAATGCAAAATAGCATTCTGTTGGCTACACTATAATTTATATAAAAAGTTTAGTATAATATTTAAAATTATTTATTATTTTAAGTTAGAAAAAATTTAGACGTCAATCTGTCATAGATATATATCATATATACAATACTATGTTATTATAATTAATTTTTCTACCTGAAATACGTATACTATCTTAATTTTTAGGTGTTGATTTTATTTTTATATTAAATATATAAGTGATTTTGAAAACTATATTGATGAATTATACTTATTTGAATAGATTATAAAATATATATACTTATTCATTATAATTAGGTTATAGATAATTTAGGATATATTATAATATAGTTAATTTAGAACAAAAAAAAAAAGAGATTTTTTCTAAAAGAATTTTTATAAATAAAAATTCAATAGTTAAATATAGTAAGACTCAGTTGATTTAAATAATTTAGATATTTTTATTACGCGCTACTAAACTACCTATGGTATTATATTTTTATAACTATACTATATATATATATAAATTAACATTTTTATTACAGTATATAATGATACTATATATTGAATCATATATTTATATTATATATATTAATATTATTATTATATATATATAATTAATATATAATAGATATTAATACTTCATATTAATATATATATATATAATTATATTAATTAATAGTATTATAATATAATTATTAATAATTATTATATAATATATATATATATATATATATATTAATATTAATATTAATTAGTATATAATATACTTTATATATATATAATTAATTTACTGATAGGTTATTATAGTATACTTTATCTAATATTATTACTTGAAAATAATATTTAGGACAAAAATTTAATAAATAGCAATAACATTGCAATATTTGATAAAGGAAACAGATATATATTCTAAAATAAAAATTAAAATATCTAGTGTGGATTATTATATTTTAAATAATAAGTGATATTTAAATAATAAGTATAGTTAGTATATGAATATAATATTATACATAGTATAACTCTGATGACCGCACGCCTTTGGACTTAATAAGTATATATATATATAAAATATAATACATATGTTAAGGTATTATTTCCTTTCAATAAGGAAATGAGTATATTAATCAAGCAATAGTAAAGGAATAAAGTGTTTGTTATGTAAATAAAAAGCAATATAGGGATACTATTTAAGAGAGTATTATCTCAGACAGAAGGAATTATACATCAAGGTTCTTTTGATTTACTATAGGAATATGATTACATTCAAGGATGTAAGTTAACACACAGAAGGAAGAGATCCTAAGTCTAAGGGCACTTATATAATCTCACTATGATAATCCATTATATTCTATATATACTCGTGAGAGATAGATAGAGGAGTTGATCTATATCACATTATTAGGAATAGATATACATCTCATATATAGTATTAATTATATATAATTTCTATAATTATAGATCAAATATTAACATTAAAGTATTTTTTATTTATTAGTTATTATTTGTATAGTATAGTGTGAGTAAATTATTATATAGATATTAAGATTTGTAGGATATTTTTTTATAGTATAGGTATTATGTCAGTTATGCTATATGAGCGGAGCTGGTTTGTAAGCGTACATTATAGGTATATAGGGAAGTGCCTCAGGTTGTGTGATCCCGGTAAGCAATATAGAGATAATTTCAGTGTTAAGGTATATAAATCTGGTCAGAATGATATTTAGATTAGGTGATGTAATAAAGAGTATATAGTAGGAAAAAGAGAGTAAGTGAGGGAGTAAATATAAGAATTAGATGGAGTAAAATAAAGATTGATATAAATTATGAAGTTGGATTGTTAATATGAATGCTATTAGTATTGATAAGAGAGGGTAAATAAATGAGGCATCTGAAAGGGAAAGAAGTGGGGTTAATGTTCGATGAAAAAATTATATATATATTTGATTATTATATATATATATATAGTATTAAATGTAATATTTATTAGGGTTGACATGAATATCAAAAGGAAAAAAGGATAATTAATAATAAGGGATGGACTTGGAAAATATATTTAACAACGGTTATGATTTCACATTGTAGGTGACACCTTATAAGTGAACTCAGATATGAATCGATGAGAGGCGGAGTAAGCAGAAGGATAATTAATTAGATAATAAATATATATATTTAAATATATAAATTATAATATTATAAATTAGGACATACGTAATTGCAATGAGATAAGAAGAGTTAGTAGTGAGATAAGGTATAAAAAAAATTGTCAAAATAGTCGAAATGTCCGACAGTTCATGTGGCTAGTTAAATAGTGATGAAAAAAATATTGAAATGAGTAGAGAGATAAAAATGTTTGAAGTAGAATATTAACTATATGACGTATAATAATATAATGTCAAACTCAAGATATTAGGTAAAAACGAGAATAAAGAAATGAAAGCAGCGAGACAAGCATTCTCCTGCCGCCCGCTCGACTGTTGTAATATCATAATGACCATGTTTGCCGCCCCGCACCCCCTAAGTTTTCATGGTCACTAGGGTGATAGGGTGTGTAAAATGAGTGGAAGGAAAGTTTTGTTTTTTATTTAAGCGCTGAATCTTGAATAGCTAATGCTGAGGAGTGGTGAGTATGAATATAGACAGAGAAAAAAGGTAGATAATGATATATATATAAACATATCAGAGTCTCCATTTTGGTAGGGAAAAGGATATTAGAATAATGAGAAGTCTGTTAGAGTTTAGTTGTTGATATATAGATAAAGATTAGATAGTTGGTATAATTACTATGTATCAGAATAAATAAGTGAAAATTACATAATAAGTGAGTATATACTGAATGAGTATTGGATAGATTTAAATACGGGCGTAGTGAGTATATGAATAGAGGCGATATATTTGAATATGTGTTGATATTTAATAATATAGAAAGGTGAGAGTAGATGATATAATATACCTAGATGTAAATTAGTATATTTACTAATTGAGTGAGCATAAGTAGTAGTGGGTTATACTATAGAATACACTTTATTTATTAGGTTGAGTTATGCTAGTAGTTAAGTAGTATTAGTAGTAGTTAGGAGATCATATTATATAGGTAACGGTTAGAGAAGAGTAAAAAAATGAAGGTATGAGAGTGATAGATCTCATTTAAAAGGTGAGAAAATTATATGATTGATAGACTGAGTCTGTATATATTATACTTTAGTAAGAGGGAGTTTAGGAGTAGTGAGGTATGGAGGATTATAGGGGAGTGAGATCATAGACGAGAGTAACGAATAATTATAGGGAAGTATAGGGTGAATAGGTGTAGAATAGAGATTATAAAGAGACAATTTATGTTTGATATGAAGGCTACAAAGACTATGTGGTAGTTATTAAAAAGGTCAGTGAGTAAGCAAGTTAGTAAGGAATAGGATAGATATGTATAATAGGATGATGTGAGGAGAGGAATAGAAGTTTTATGTAGTGAAATAATAAAGAAAATATGAATGTCTATAGAATATATATATGGTATTGTTACTAGGGTATAGTGGAATGTAAGTGAGAAATTTAGGGAAGGTAAATTATAGAAGAGTTTAGAGTGATAATCAAAAGAGTAGTGCACTAGGTGGAGAGAGGCGAAGAGTAAATGTACAAAATAATGAATGGTGTATGTAGATAATAAATAGTTATATGCAGTAAAATTTATGAAAACAGTAGTGAAGCAAGGGAGTATTTTTAAAAAAAGATAGTTAAAATAAAAAAAGGGAAGAAGAGAATGGTAGGGTTAGGAGAGAGGGTTATAGGAGGGATAGGAATGTATGAGATTAGCTCATGAAGGGAGGATATTAGAAGGTAGTGGAAAAATATGAGTGGTGAGTATAGGAGAATATTTTTATATGAGGATATATAATATGAATAATGTAGTAAGTTAGTATAGAAGAATATATCATGAAGTGTATGAGAGGATAATACAAAGATATAGGTGGGGATAAGTATTAAGGTAGTAGGGGGATATTGAGGGTCGAGTAGAGCGTAAATGGGTTTAATATTATGGTATATAAATACAAATGGTAATGATAATTTCACATTCAACGTTATAACTAATATAGGAAAATAAAAGGAAGTTAAAGTCTATATGTAGATGTTTATAAATATATATGGATAATGTTAACCAGTATGGGAGGTCCTGAGGAGCAAATTTTATTGGTCTCTTTCCTACTATCTAATATAATTTTTATGTTTAGGTATAAAGTGTAGAGGAGTGGGTGAGAAGTTATACCACTCAAAGAATTATGGTAGATGTTAATGGTTAGTATTTTGGATTCCTACCTGTATATAAAGGGAAAGGGTATATAGATATATGAGTTTGTACGTCTATTATGTCTTTCATATATAGGTAACATTATTAGATATAGGTATATTGATTACATTATTGTGAGGTATATATAGGGTAAAAGTATGTATGTAGATGAGAGTGAAATACCTATATATTTAGATATAGAGGGTGTGTATAATAGTTTAACGTGATATAAAATGAAGAAATGGGTGAGTAAAATAACATAAGTAGTAGATTATAATGATATTGTAGATATAGTCGTTTATAAAGTGAGTAATATAGTATGTGATCAAGTTATTTACACTAATATATAGAAGTATGCTTATTGACTATGTAGTGAAATAGTGATATATATATATATTTAGAAGGAAAGTGTCTATAATGTGGTGTTTTTTTATTCCTGTAGAGAAGTATTATATAGTAAGTGAATAGAATGATGGTAGGGATATTATTTGTGATCAGAGATTGGAGCGTAGATGGATGAATATTAG